>DWPV01003084.1:0-15876 GCA_018251915.1 Urbanus proteus proteus | reverse complement strand
ACTCATCATTCAAATTTCCGCCTCGCTGGGAATCGAACCCAGGACCCTCGGATTAGCGCTACGGCGTGTTAACCATTACGCCATCTGGGTCGCCAAATTATATATTTCCATTAATACAATAAAAACTTAACTATTTTTTTTCATTATTTGTAAGTAACAGAAACATACTAAAGTACAATATCTCGATAAGGTACCAAAAGGCTTCCTGAACACCGTCCATATATCACAGTCTTGGATTCGAAACCATCAGATTACTTAAAGGGCCCGACACACTTATCCCGGATTATCCCCAGTAATGACCACTTCGGATACTTTACTTACCGTGAACGAATCCCATAAACGAAAGCCTCTGGGCCATTTAAAATATTATGTAATTTTTTAAATGAAAAAGAAATCAATTACTAAGCTTGTACTTCTTGTGTGTTATTTTGATTGGATATCATATCAATTTACCGATTTTTTACCGGTAAAAAGCTCACGAAGAAAACGAAAGACATTGATATTTATTTTTTTCTTTACACAACAAAAGTAAATCCAAATCGAATGAAATGTAAATCCATCCATTAATCTAATTCAGTTTTTTTGTATCTTAGTAGGCTACGTTATCCACAGGAAGAAAGGTTTGGTTTGGTAACGGAGACATACTTATCTGAGGCGTTCCAACTCAGTCCTCACAGGTAGCAACGCATCTGTGGTCAACCTTAGGTAGGATTTTATCTTATCTCTGGTTGATTATTGATGTCCATGGGCGGCAGTGACCACTTACCACCAGATGGACTGTATGCTCCCTTGCTACTTCGAACACCAATTGGTATAATTATTATTTAAATTATGATAATTTTTGAAATTATACATAGAGCTGTAGTAAAAACAATGTTAGTAAAATTTAGTATGTACAATAAATGACATAGTCGGCTATGCGCCAAAACTATGAGTAAGAGTAACAACTATAAAGCGCATGACACTATTCTACAAAGTTAGACAACGAAAAGTACGATAAATGTAGTTAAATAATTTATAAAATAGTGTAACAATCCTAAAATAATACGACAAAAAGGAACGAAGCTAAAGAAATGTATGTTAAAGATGGCAATACCCTTAAACTTCAGTATCAGAATTCCGGTACGGTTTATCAGCATTAATGGCTTGCAAATAGCCCCGCCAATCGTCTTACGCTCTTATATCATTCGCGAGTCGTCCATTGCATTATTCAGTATTTTGCTTTTTAATATTCAGACGACATATTTGAGTCTCCTTTCAATTTTTTCTCGTGCCTCGCGTACCGGTGTGCGCGGAATTCCGAGAGCTACTTATTGACGTATGCCTCTTAATCCCAACATATCACGTTGTTGGGCCTTTTATCGATACCGTCGAGGGTTGTACTCGTCATCTTAGCGTAATAGAGTAGATTTATTGCGGCTGTTTTTATCGATGAAGTGTTTCCGGTATCTGGGGTAATTTATACCGGAAAGGAAGCCGGATTAAAAAGAAAATGTGAGCGAAATATATGGATCTATCGGTCCGCCAGCGGCTCACCAGGTTTGTTTAATTATCGACATTCCTGGAACGAGCTCGGACAAATTGTTTTTGTCGGCAACGGGCAATATTTCATTGTTATAACCGCGTTGTTAAGGTTTTTCCGGTTATAACGACACGTTTGTGTGTCACGTTATTCAAACCGCATGTGTAGGCATTATCTGTTATGTAATTTCCTTGAATTCTATTGCATTTGTATATGTTTTGTTCTACTTAATACAACCTATCTGTGTATGTGTGTATATACACATATACACAGATAGCCAACCCATAAAATTAGTATTCAATCAATCAATCATTTATTGCATATTAGGATGTGCAGGTTCCAAACTCAGGCTTTGATTTATACTTATCATACATTAATTACAAATTAATTATGCTTTGATAATGCTTATTTTATTCAGGCTTGTTTTAGTATTCAAGGGAAACGTGAAAAAATGAAATGAAAGCTTGAGAATTAATTACGTTTAGGAATATATGAAAATGGTGTAGATACACCAAACTTCAGTTGCTAGATTAATACGAACTTATTACATAGACCATTTTATATGAATATCCATACCAAACTATGTGCGTAAAAAGCTAAATATTGTAGTGACAATAAACATTGTAATTCTTTCGAGTATCCTATCTTATAATTATTATAAATGGGAATGTTCGTTTGTTTGTTTGTAACGCCTTCACGCTTAAACTGCTCAACCGATCATTATGAAACTTTGCACACACATAGTGAGGGGTCCAGAAAAGGATATAGAGTACCTTTCATCCCGAAAAAACGTACTACTCCCGAGGGATAGAAAAGTAACTTTTATATCTACCTACAATGTACCTACTTTTAAACCTATGGCCTATTTGTGTGACTGTGCGGGTAGAAACTAGTATTCTTATAAAATACTAATTATTTCTATTTCGACTTACCGATAACCCGTGCGTCTTCCGACCGGTCCACAATAAATCAAGAGACGGTCCATTCCGGCAGATTGGCTGCAGTTACCCTTGCACTTATTGCCTATTCCTCCAATCTCAGCCCTCGGGCCCCTAACCCCCCTCGTTAACCCGGGCACTTCATTTGTTTGGATTTGCCAACTAGCAGGTCCATTGAACCCCCGGATGTATAAAATCAATCCTTTAGTTGGGAAATATGTACATAGGATTTAAAAAATAAGATTTTTTTTTAATTTTTGATTCTGAACTATTATATTCATAGAATCCTGGATGTATAATTGGGCGTAAATTGGGATAAAGGAATTTCGACTGCTTTAACAATATTGTAAATCTATGAAGAAATTAAGTAAAACCTACCCTCCGAATTTACGCGCCTTTGCTACACAAAATAATTGATACCATTATATCGGTCACGTATAAAATCATCAAAGAATCTAGACACCGAAATTGGAGATAGTCTATTAAAATTATTTCATCAAAATTGATTTATTCTCCGGTCTTCATCGAGTAAGTTTATTACGGGCGTACTGATGAAAATCCGCCTAAAATTCACAGTGTCATCTCTAAGCGTAAGTGGCGTGAAATGGGATGCTATAATTGCTTCATATTTACGCCATCCGAGCCCGCATCGTGTGGAAAAATTGGCCAATTACTTGGCAAAGCTTACGACGAACGTCAGGTCACGTTGTATGTACCTAATTGGGTAAGTGGGTGGCATATGGGAATACTCCATTGGTAACTCGTATTGGGTAAGATGAAGCTCGTCCACTTTGGGAAGCCTTTGCTCAATAGTGGAACTTAAGATGGGTTGTATCTGATACCAATAAGCTTCAATCGTTAGGATTTTGCACTTTTACAACTGAAGTAGCTTATGTAGAACACCATTTCATTCAGCAAAGTGCAATCAAAATCGGTGTATTAATTAGTAAACATCATCATCAACCCATTATTGTCCCATTGCTGGGCACGGGTCTCCTCTCACTGAGAGGGATTTACGCCTTAGTCCACCGCGCTGGCCAAGTGCGAATTGGTAGACTTCATACACCTTTGAGAACTTTTTTTTTAAGGACTCTCAGATGTGTAGTTTTCCTCACATTTTCCTTCACCGTAAAGCTAGTGATAATTAATTTCTAATACGCACATAAATCAGAGGTGCGAGCCCGGGATTTGAACCTCGGACCCCTCTATTGAGAGGCCAGGTTGCAACCATTAGGCTATCACTGCTCATTAGTAGACATAGGTAAGAATATATACAATTTCAAATAGAACAGTCCTACCTAAAAATATATGAACAAAGTAAGATTGTGGGCAGTTTTAAACAAGACTGCTTTATTTGGAACGGGTGACCATAGACCGCAATAACATTTCCAACCATATGCCCATTTAGTACTTAATGCTGCCCGCCTTAATACGGTACTAAGGCCTCCGCAGTACAGTAAAATTTTAATCCCATTAAGCTCAGACGCACCTAATTACATTATCATTAGTTTCGGCGGAGCGCTCCGTTTATGGTATTACAAACAGATGCAGACGTATTTTGTTATTCCGACATTTTGAGGTTATATGGGCTGTTATGGAGCCCATATACTTAACTCGACGAAATTACTGGGTAGGCTTAAGTATAGTGATATGTAAGATTTATAATGAAATCTAAAACACAAATAAAAGAAAGTCCAAACAACACCAATTCTTCCTGAAACTAATAACACATAACGTCTACCTTATAACGGCTGTAAACACTGCATTGTTCTGGTTTGTAGGGTGTTGTAAGGGAGACATACTTATCCGAGGCGTTCCAACTTAGTCCTCAGGGGAAGCCAAGCATTTGTGACCAACCTCAGTTAAGACTGTTCTTATCTGGAGTTGTGGCCACTTTCCCTCCAATGCTACTCCAATGTTATAAGATAAAAAAAAAAACAAATTTGTTGATGTATCCTTCTAAATGAAGTATACCTATTTAAACTAGAATATAATAGCGTTATCCTACAGCTATGAGGTAGTAACAGGAGTTCTATCATTTGTATTTCTACCTACCTACAACATATTTTAATACTAGCTAATCCCCGCGGCTTCACCCGCGTTAAAGAAGTAAAAAGGCATACATATTTAACCATAAGTGACACTCGATTGTCCTTCGACGGCGCGCGCATGCACGTGGAGCAAGCTAATGCATTTTTCAATAAAAGTAGATGTTACGCCTTAGACCTTCAGCTATCCTCCAGTGAAAGTCCCGTCAAAATCGGTCCAGTCGTTTATAAGATAACCTCAGCTAAAAAGACAGACAGACAGACATTTTTTTTAATTGCATTTTTGTTGTAGGTATCGTGTATACTTTCATATGCACTGAAAAAAAAATGTTATTTTGAAATCACAAATACAAATTCAATTTTTTTATTTATGTGTATAGATTCCTGTTCAATTACTACCTGACAACAGTATATTGGGTTATAGTCCAAACTGTAACACAAAATATTTTACTTCTCAGAAAGAAACGTGTGACATTCGATATATTTGATCTAAAAGCATACACATTAGGCGGTCGTTTACGGCATTTACTTATTTCTCCAAAACTAACACTTTATTTTACTTTTTGGACTAACAGCTGTTTTTATATTCTAAGATTAAATTATTATTATTTGAATGGCTTTTATATACGTGAAAAACTTTGATCAAAAATTATTTTATACATGTATTATTAATGTTATATTTAATAAACACACGAGAAAAACAAGCATTATTTAAGAAAAAGCTGACAATTATAAATACTTTTTAGAAAACTTTTGTAGACTTCTTTTTTGTGTCCTTTCCAAAAACGATCTCTATAACAACATATCTCAATAAACTCTCAGTAAATATATGAAACCCTTGTGTATTAAATCAATAATTCAAGATTGCTTGTGACATCTATATAGTGCAATCTCTCACTCTTACAGTAAACAAAGCAGTTTAGGACGTTCCCGTGTTTTTCAATTCCATTGTCGTAGCCCACCCCTTACGCAATAAACTACTATACAGGGTGTATTAGAACAGGGAGCCGTGGTTTCAAAATGGTAGCTCGTTCACACTCGATTTGGCAAGTAAATTGCGAGTCGCCGATAGTTTATGCATGCTTTCTGTTCATTTAATCCACAAAGTCCCACTGCTGGGAAAAAACTAAAATGCACGATTTTCGTCGTAATCCATCGCGATTTACCTATATCTGTGTAGCTATATTATGTACCTATATCTGATGAGTAGAAACTTAATGCACACAGATTTTCCTGCTATCTTTTACTTTACCATTTACTAAAATGATACATAATTTATTTTTAGTATTAAATTTTGAAGAATCAGAGGAACACGCCTAGGATTGTAACCTCCACCACCAGTTAAAGAACAATATCCATGCCACTATCGCTTGGTTTCCCCTAGCGCAATAAACAACTATACAGGGTGTTCCAGAACAGGGAAGCCGTGGTTTCAAAATGGTAGCTCGTTCACACTCGATTTGGCAAGTAAATTGCTAGACGTCGAAAGTTTATGCATGCCTATTGTGTTGGTAACATAACTAACTTCTTGGTAAACATCTTTTGTCATTCAAACAAACAGAAAGACAATATCGGGAATACAGTATAAACCTCAAACACAACAATAGATTTCTATCTACAAAAATATTCTATAATTAATGTATGACTGCTATTCATGAATATTTTCTATAATATCATTATAGAAACAATTAAAAAGAAAATAAATAGTAAATTGAAAAAAAAAACAAAATTAGGAAGAATAAATCAATTTATAATTTTTTAAACCAGAACCCAACAACGGCTATGATTCTAGTGTGATATTGTTAATACTGATCCTAAGAAAATTAAGGTAATATAAATATCTTAGTAATCGTAATGTATTATTAAGTGGCATTTAAAAAACAATAAACACAACAACAGGGAAAAGGCGTGGTGTCGTTAGAAAAAATACAATAGAATTGTTAATACTACCTTCTTTTCAAATCTATCAATATTTTTGTTAAAAGCTAATTTTAAATGTGAGGTTAAAATAAATTCAAGTGCAATTTCTACACCGAATTAACTCTTTTCGAACCGAACCCATGATGTTTATCTGCGCAAGACATCTTATTGCCGAGGCTTTTCAATTCGAACCCACAACAGCAAATAGAATCAGTGATTAAACTGAAAACGTTTGCCAAATAAATGCTTCTAGAACAAAGGGGAGCTCCTGAATCTCCGTATGACCGGAGCTAGAGATGTTCAATCCGATCCGATACATGTGGGACGATACAATGGAACACGATCCACTCGATTCTTGTATCGATAAAATGGTATTCGATAATTTGGCGGATTGATTCTCAATACACGCACGGAGGATCGGATCGAAAAAAATGTACGTATTATTCACTGTAACTGTAAAGTAACAGAGATATTTATGTAATTATTTTTTTACTGTATAATAAATTACTGTAAATTACGGCCTTATTTCGGCAAATAGATTAATTTTACTAACATCAAATTGTCTTTGAGAGTAGATTATTTATTATTGCAAGAATATTTTCTTTAAAATTATCAATTTCGCAAGATTATTGCTTAGTCTGATATTATTAACTTCGATACTGGATCAATCCAAAAATATCGTATCGATAGAGGATTGATACTTAGATCGATACAGTTCAATACGATCCATTTCGGTCCGAAATATCGATACAAGGTACTCGGATCGAACATCACTACCGAGGGGTGAAAAAGCAAGGTCGAAGACACGATAACGCCGACGGCAGGGGTTGAAAATCTAATTTGCAAATGCATTTCCTGCCTTTCAGGTCTTAGTGACGTGAACCCCGCCTTACATTTTAAAACGCCTCAACCGAGATTCGAACACGTTCTGTCTTCGGGTTCGGGAATGACTTGAAACGGAAAACAGCCGTAATTGCATTTGCGGGGGAAATAAACATTCTAAAACCATTATGTTTGTTTTTCAAGTTTTAGGTTGGCTTACCTTATCTACGTATCTACGATCGATAATATACATATATTATGTGTACAGTACGATATCCAAAACTACAAATGTAAGATTATCACCGTAAATTATAACGTGTTTACAGTAATCCCATAACTCAGCATGAGAATTTCTTCATTTAACAGTAAGGTTATATAGAAAGTATTCTATAGCTCTTCACCAATTTGCAAATTGGTTAAGTATTCGATTCATTAATCAGTTTCGCAACTTCGATAAAAATACAAAGCTTATCACAAAATTATTTACATGACAGGCTTACTATATTTTTTATTACTGAACAGGCATGTTTCACACTTCATTTGTAGTTTATATGCAACATTTACATCGACTAAAAAGAAAAAATAGCGATATGCTTATTCATTTTTCTACAGTTGGCTAAATACAAGGGGAAAGATCAATTGATCTATCAGGATATCTGAGCAGTCATACCATCCATGCGAACCATGGAACTAGAATATTTTAAAACGGTTATATTTTTTTTATAAATAGTAAGGGTTTATTGTTAACCCCAATGAATGTTTTAAGTCTCATTTACATGTTTTTTTACGTTTAAACAAGCAGTTTTAAGCAGCAAGTTTTAAACAGTTTAAAATCATTGTAAATAAGTGGATTTGGTTCTTCCAAAATTAGAAGTTTTAAAACTCAATCCCACGTCTCTTTGAAGTGTATTATAATTATACGCTTTAGTCGACTCTATTTACGTTTGTTCCTAAGAAGTATTAAGATTTAAATCGCCCACTCTGACTAAGTTTACTCTAAATTCAACCTGACTCAATTTGTATACCATTCCAACATCGATAACCATAAACAGTTCTTAAGCCTCGGAATTTCAACCTTCAACTTTCCGCACATCAACTTTTTCTATCCAAGTACGTTTTCTACACTTACAGTCCCACAGTAGGATTTTCTCCTGTGTTGTGAGTGCCATGGACACACATAGACGAATACACAAACACCCAGAACAGAAATCTAAACTCATAATTTACTTTGCTGTCTGGCCGCGAATTGAACCCGGGACAAACCGCGCCAGACCGGTATGGTAACCACTCCGCCACGCGGGTCATCAATTTATAAATTCCCAAATATACCCTCTATTTCTAAACTACCGTAACCCGATGCGCCTACAAGAACAAAACATTTCGGACCACTTACAAAACGATCGTTCCAAATTCGTCGAAATCTAGTCAGTGTTCACAGTCCATTGCCGGCGGAAATTACATTGCGTAGTGAACTTAGTTTTTTGTTCCGGCCCGAAACGTCCAGTATCGATTCGAGGTATTTTTCCATGCGTGCCAATGAAACTTCTCTCGTAAAACACGGGCCAAACGTTTTCGCAATGTTGTCGCAATGAATAGTTTTTGTTGGAATTAGGATGTTCGTGTCTTTGTTCGAGTGGAACGTTCTTCAATAGATTTTTATTGCATTTTTTTAACTTGTTAATATTGAGCTGTGGTTAAGACTAGAATTCTTTTACTAATGTGGAATAGCAAGTATGCGTTCTACCTTTTGTTTAATGTTAAACGTTAATTTTGGTGTTCAAAAAAAAACAGAAAAAGAGGCACTTATGAAGTCCTAAAAATTGACTATGACCTCGTGGCATAGTACAATCTAATAACCAGAGGCAGGAGTTAAACTGCTGCCTGCGTTTTTCCCGTTACGTTCTACCTTTACGTTACCTACACACTGCTGTGTTTTATGTAATAACTACTGCGGTCACAAACGAGGATTTCAGGAGCGTAACTGTTGACTGACCCTCGCAAGAACTTCCGTTTGAAGAGGCCTTTGTGCAGCTGTAGATCTCAAAAGGTTGAAGGATGATGGACAATTTTTATTCTACAGTAAAATATAATTAAAACACTATAGCGCCACTAAATAGCTGCTTTAATATATTTTTTTATAATATAGAATTAGCCAACGAGCATGCAGTCGACCTGATGGTAAGTGACCACTACCGCCCATGGACATATGAAATCAACCCTAGATAAGAAATCTTACCTAAGGTTGGCTACAAATGCGTTGCTACCCCTGAGGACGAAGTTCGAACGCCTCGGATATGTATGTGTCCCTCACCACACCCTTTAAGCCAGAACACAGCAGTGCTTAACACTTCCGTTATTAAGTAGAAATAGGCATGGCGGTCTTGCCGCCACCTTTATATGAAACTATGTGCATTACCTTTACAGTTAAACTACGAATAATCCTACCAATTTTAATGAATTATATACCTACTTCATATAACATATTAGTCTAGTAGGCAACATAATGGATTTTCCATGTTCAGATAAAGTCGATCCAACAAAAATACTCGCATGTCGTCAAATTAGAGACAGTCTGCGAAGCTTTTATTATTATCCCATTAGAGATCTAAAGAGCCATCTAACACGAGACTTGTAAGAGAAGACGCGCAATTTCATTTTACTACTTCTTTATTCAACTTGTTTGTTGCTAAGTGTTTCTCTAATGTGTTTTAAATAAGAAATATACCCTTTGTGCAAATAGAGCTCTCGTTTAAAACTGCCAATGCATTTGCAAATCCACTAGCGCTGAAAATGTCCTCAGGCGATTGTGGCTACTTACCTACCGAGTCTAATTTAAAAGACAGTGATAGTTAAATTGTATAGTTTACACTCCCAATCTGGCGATCCGAGATTGTATTTTAACTTACTTCAATGTAAAAACTTGTTTCAAAGATGAAGGTTACGAGGAAACCGGCACGTCTATTGGTCTACCTATGCTCAATATAATGTTCTCTGAAGTAAAAAAAAGTTTGCACCTGCTCTTGACCATCGTGAAAGTATTGAACTCAGATACCAATAACTTAGAATGGAAGTATTCTGAGAAGAAGAAGAAGATTCTGTATCCAACAAAGGAAAACAAAGTCTTGCTGATACTGATAGACAAAAATACAGGCATGATACAATTACTCTTGCTGATACTGATGACCCATGACGTCATTACAGCATACCAATTCAACTAAGTAACCGTCAAAGAACAAACAAGAGAACTATAAATCTCTCGCGTCACATTATCGGCAGGTCGACTGAACATGTAAGTTGCAAGATCGGATTCCTATGGCCGTTGCACACATCAAAAGTCGGCAACTTTTGACATGTCCTCCGGCGGAGTTTCCAACAAACTTCTACATTAGAGATGAAGTTGCGCCAGACTTATTCTCTCTACTCGTAAGAAATCTCTACGCAATGAGCGGAACAAATCTTGGGAAAGAAACTAAACGTATTTTCTTGCGATGTCACCAAATTCAGTGTTTTGGCAAATAATGTTGTTTTCCTACAAATATGCTAAAAAAAGCTGTTTAATTAGAATCTGGGCTTCTAATGTCCAAGGTTATTATTTACTTGCTTAAACTATTAGAGACACCACCGTGACGAATAAGTCACGATGTTTTTCCTAATAACTTTTTGACCTGTCCTTTCTTAAAATAAAGTCCAAGAATGTATGAAGTTTAGCAATCTTTGTACACTGGCCCAAACTCCTCATTTTAAAACAATACCCGTGTCTAGAGGAACAATGGGTTGACATCGATAACGATAACATTTTTTCGTAACAAAAGTGACAAACGGGGATATGAGCCTGGCATTAAGTGGCTACTTTGATCAATCGACGTCTGCAACGAATGAACATCTGGCCAAATCGTGTCCGCCCAGAATAGCGCCACTCCCTTTCTTTCTGTGTTTGTCGTTGGAGGCAACTGATCTAATCAAAAGAAACCTGTATCACTTACTGTTAGTTTAAGCCTTAAAATCTAGACAAAATACATACGTTTTTTCATATGATCGTAGTAGCAAACGAGCATGCAGTCCACCTGATGACAAGTGGCCACTGCCGCCAATGGACATCTGTAATCAACCCCAGATAAGATCAAAATCAAGGTCTTACCTGAGGTTGACCACAGACGCGTTGCTACCCTGAGGACTGAGTTGGAACGCCTTGGATAAGCAGTGCTCAATACCGCTGTTATAAGGCAGAAAAAGGTGTGGGGTTCTACCACCTTTCGGTACCTTAACGGTAACATACCTGCGACCCTAAATATTTTATACCATCCTGAAAAACAAATGGGCTTGAGTAATGACAGTTACTTCGGTATCATGATAGGCACTTCAATTATACTCATTCGCATGGATATCCCAAAAAATATTTTTCTTCATAATATTAAAGCGTCGCTTACTGTAGATACGAGAATTTCGAGTATTAGACAAATATCCAAGTGTAATTCTGACAGATATTATAGCTTTGAGAATATGTAGTCGCTTAATGAAACATTCTGTGTCAAATGAAATTAAATATTTCATTGAGCGTGACTACTAATAAATTTAATATTCTTGGATATTGGGGGAGTAACGAGTAGATGAATGGTTAATATTAGTCTGATTGAAATTAAATAAACAATGCCGTGCGTGCCTCAACTGGCAGGTTGACTTTTGAATTTATCATAGCAGAAAATTTGAAATACGTAATTAATTACGATTGAGGGTGAAAGTATTAAATATTAAAGTTGTTTCGTTTAACCCTTTTACTTGCTAGGTTTTTAGGTTGTAGGATACTAAAATAGGAGTTTAGAGTGATAGCCCTGTTAATATGTATGTATATTTATTTAAATATAGACCATCCTTAATCCCTGTATTTTTCAACTGAGTAAAGTATTCACCAAACACTTATGAAAGCACGGTACATTTCTTACATACTCATACCCGAATGAGCCGGCAACCACACCCTTAGATTGAAACACAATGGGCCATCCATGGTTAGCTGTGGCCACTTACCATCAGGTGTTGCATCCTAGTGTACTACTAAGAAAAAAACCCAGAGAGAACAATTGAAACCTTCAGAATTTGCATTCGAAGTGAATTCCCGCGCATAGCAACTTTCCTCAACTTCAGGATTATCTTAATTAACGATGATAGCCGTCTTCTTCAATTAATCGTTCTCATTTGGAGTTTGACAAGAATATTTCTTCAGCTCCGTCCTTGGAAACTATTCCAAATGACGTTAGGAATGCAAGTCTTAATGGTTTTATCGCTTTGATTGAATCTTTATAATTAATGAGTTTATTTTTATCAATTTTATCTTTAATGTAGTTTGAAAAATTTCTTTAATCTTATCAGCTACTCGTATGTTATATAGTAGTCAAAAGTTCATAATTTTGTCACTTTTTTCATTCTTTTAATACCTTTTTGTTATTTGTTAATTAATTAATGTTTAAGTTTTTCGAAGTGGACACAAATTAAGTTTTGTTACTATGTACATTGTTAGCTGAAACAAGTTCTGAAGTCCAATTATATCTGGCAAGATATAGGTTCTACGTATATTAGGTAGGTATTCTATTTTATTAGCCGACTTCAAAAAAGGAGGAGGTTCTCAATTCGATTGTTTTTTTTTTCCTTCAAAACCATCAACCTTCTAAAACCTCTTGTAATGAAATATAGAAAACATTCATAATTTAAAGTTACAAATTAATATAATGTTATAAATTCTATTGTTTACATTATAATTAAATATGGCGTGTATACTGTAAAAATCACCTCCAAAATACCAAAACAATGGTATATTATTAAAATGGCACTCAAATTACCGAAACGCGCAGAATCTACTCGCGTACTTCCTTCATATAATCCGTCAGATTGTTAATGTGAAGAGTCAAATCCACTCAGAGGAGATAAAAGGCTAAAGTGGCAGCATGATAAGATCGGGAAATATGTACGAACATTAATTTTTGATTTATTTTATGAGGAGATTTCAGCCGGAGTTCGCCCACTCGCAATTTCTAAAGTGGTCCGTTGAAAACAATGGTGTGTTTTGTTTGTACTTGATAGGCAACGGATCTAAAAGTAAGGAATTTGAGATTGTTGACGTAAGGGGGTTTATTACGCAAATTTGTATTGTAAATATTGTAGATACCATTTTAAAGATTAAATTATGGCTTCCATCCCCATTTTCACGTAATTATTTAGTAAATATGACCTGTCATGAGCAATAGAGATCTTATATCACATTAGAACTTATAAAGACGTTGCAGTCTCCAAGAACTAATTTGGAACGCTTTGACACATCTCCTGTTTTCGATAACTTTGTCTTTTGAGGACGATGTCTATTAGAGGCGCATTTACTTGTTATAATTTAAAAAACACTTTAATAGATTTTAAAGACACTTTTTTACTTTTATAAACGTAAAAAAATAAATTAAATACTTTTATTTATTTCAAAATAAATATTATAGGTACGTTAAACCTCCCGTAAAAACCGTAAAAAAGTACGTTAAAACTTTAAATTAAATATATGGTTTTATACTTAAATAACTATATGGTACGACCGAAAACCTCAACATTTCTATTCTGATTAATATTATTTATCAAAGTTTATTCACCTTGGCTTTGAGCCAAGCCGCATAGAAAGCTTTTACTCATTTTCAAATAGTTTTGTTATAATCTACATAAACAAATGACCAGCTTTGATAAAATTGATTAGAATTGAATTAGATTATTCGAAAACACTTTGAGAAACAAATGTCGCTTTTAAATAGTTGTTAAATCTACTTAAGCAATTTGGCAGTCAGTAGATTTTGTTAGTAGCTACATAGATACCTACAAACCTATTCCACGCCTATATTCTACTCGTATGTACTTCTACAATTATTTCTACTTCTACATTATAACGAAAATTATGACACTAATAATTATATCTGTCGCATGACAACTGCAAAACATAAATTTTAGGGCATTATATTTCGTTCGTTCGTTTTTAAATCACGAGAATTATAGAATTGTTTAAAATAATCATTAAGTACTTTACTTACGTATTTTTTTCTGTTTCAGGTAACCATATATTTTCTAAGGATATAAGTCATACCGGTATTAAAGTAGGTAAGTGATAAGATAATACCATGAAACGCCCTTATTATGCTTGTCATATCGGGTTCGATTCCCGGCAAAACAATCACTTCATTACAACGAGTATCAAGATATTTTCTTGGTTATAGGTACATAGTTTGTAAATAAAATATTTATCATTTTATACACTTAAAGCTTATTTTTGATGGAAAGGCCATTACTTTTTATATTTTTTGTACGTTTATATATATTTCATTTATGCTTTACAGGATTATTCCTTAATAATGTTTTTAATAAATTCCTTTACGACAAAGAAGATCTACTTACCAAAAACATAAATGCTGTATATTCCACCCTCAAACATCATACAAACGAAAGACATTTTTCATAAAAGTTTCAATCTGTTATATCAAAGTAAGATCTGCAGCGTGATAATATCCATATTTTTATCCGAAAGTAGGTCACGGGTTGACCATTCAACTCATGAAAGCAGCGATCTTACCTAAGATTTAACTCAGCAGTGTAAAAAATCTATTCATCTTTGGCGAGAATCAGAAATATCGTATAAAATCCAACATCACCTCACGTAAATTTATTCAGAAAAGTATTCTCGGTCATGAAACACGTATACATGTTTGACAAAGGGAGATCTCCCGCCAGGCTAGATGATCATGACCGTGCTCCGACAGTCTCAGTTCGGAGTTTGTATAGGTATATGTAAGGTATTGAGAATACTTCGATAGCGTGATTCAGAATACTCGTGACGCCATTTCTTGACGAGTACCTGGAAGTCGCCGCACTTCCATCAGTAAACTCACACACGCATGTACGCATGTACACACACTCACTCACGCACATCCATAAAAAAGGTATGTACAAACCCTTTTTACCTATACACGCATTAACGCGCGCACGCACAATAAAATTCGAATACCTGACTTTTAAAATAATTGGAAGTATAGCTTTTTAAATGTACCCACAAAAGTATTTTAAATTCCAAAACCTTTCTAACACTTCATTTCTTCGACCTTCCATAAGCCAAACGCAAAGGATTCTACTATAAGTCTAAAAACTACATTGGAATGCCTTTTGTCCCAGCTTACAATCGAAGACAGTTCGAAAACACGCTTTAGACTATTGCGCTAAGTTATAACCATTTATAGCCCACAACCTCAGATAAATAAAGTAGGTAGATCTATCGTACCTAACAAAAAATGACGCCATTTTAAAAATGGTCGGGCTATAAAAATGATTATGTGAGGGTAAATATACAAAGGCGCTGACATGAAACCACGCTAGTTTTGCGTAAGTGTGTGCGTATAAATACATTAAAGTGGCGTAGTTTTTCGACTTCACTCTATATATTCTCTTTATTTATTTATCTGAGCCCACAACATTTTTCCCTCTTCTTTCATACATTGTAACAGGTTACATACATAACTTAATCCTACACAAGACGTTCTAGACGTTCGTCGTACCTGTGAATAAATATTTGCCCTACACGTTTGTTCAAATATTGGCCTCTAACGCAAACATTTCC
>DWPV01003083.1:0-15878 GCA_018251915.1 Urbanus proteus proteus | reverse complement strand
AATTTGGGCATTTGCTTAAGTTTAATAAGAATATTGGTATTAAACGTACTTGGGTAATAATAAATGTGTCTTGAATTATTTGATAGATAAAAGCTATTTTTCTAAAGTTATCCGACAAATTTAGTTTGTCAATAATTTCATTCAATCTTCTTATTTTACTTTTAATTTTATTATTGCATATAAAATCCGTATGATAACCTTCAATTAAAACTTATTCAAAGTCTTGACAAGTGCAAACTGACGTTGACGCTATCTCTAGCTAACTTTTTATCTTTTTTGCGCTTCTGCATCGCTATGCTTATCACTTGCACCACTCTCCACAATTTGAGTAGGCAGAAAATTAATGTCCTTCCCGATAATACGTCGCTGAGTCTTTTTTATCCTTTCTATTCACGGGCTGAAGGTAGTTTATTTATGGCTAAGAAGCTTACTTCCACCGTTATTATACTACCCTTATCTTAGGGGATAAGGTGTTTGCAGTCATCCCGTATATCCTGTTCCTTATTTACGTTCTCCCAAACTTACTAGATTTATAACATCCTGTATGATAGCAACATACAGAATATATATTCAAAACAAAAAAACATACTGTATATATACAGAATATTTATTTTTTTATGTAAATGTAATTTGTCTATTTAAATATTGTCTCTAAGCTGGGATTTAGCATTAAGAACATTATAATTTATATCTATGACACTGTCATATAAAGAATTATTCATATGTCATAGAAAAGCCATAACAATGATAAAATCTTAACATGTATACGTAACAAAACGGCAAATTTAAAAAAGAACACAATCCCATCATATTATATTTCCTCATTTATATCTTATTTTAGAAGTACAACCGAAATAAAACTAGTTTATAAATATATGATGTATTCTCTCGTTAATATCTTATTTTAGAAAGTACTGAAATAAAAACTAGTTTGTAATGTTAGCGTCATCTCCCTCCCCCTCCTCCCTCTCCCTTATAAATTTGTCCAGGTACTTCCCATTACCCAGGCGTTACTCTTGCCCCATTTTCTCTCAATCGAAACGTAATTTTGTAGGCAAATGCTTGCAAGCTCCTAATGCGACAATATGGAGTGGAAATATTAAGACGCCGTATTTTTGAAGCACGTCTTTTGAATATCAAGCGAAAATGTACTTTTGATGTATTTTAACTTTTGTAACTGCTTATAGTTTTTGAAAATAAAATGCACAAACATGCAAATAAAAACTTTTTTTTTTTAATTTCCACATGAGCAAGAATCTAATTGAGGCCCTTTCGTAGCGAAAAAAAACCTTCTTTACTTGAGGATTTCTAAAGATTTTGTAATTCTTGAGGATTTAGTAGTTCTTGAGGATTTAGTAATTCATTTTCAATTTATATGTGTCTAAATAGGATTTTGGCACATAAAACATGATTATTACTTAAATGTATTAGATGATTAAAATGTCTTAGTCAAATTACTTTTTAACATAAACGAAAATAACTTTTGGATTACGTCAGTGCTCCTAACTTACCACTTATCTCGATTCTGACAGAAGTTATGTAATGTGATAATTACGTATCCAGATCACGGCTGCAGAACCATGAAATCTAAATTTCACCTTCCATCCTTAGAGCGTTGGAAAAGAGGCGTTTTTGCAATGTCATTTGAGGGGTTAGGGACGGATCGTAAAGCCTTCGTAGTGTGCATTCAATACAATGGGATAGGAACTGGATCCTGAGGGACTAACCCGCGCGTGACCTGATGTTGATTACTCTCTATGACTCCCGTGAATGTAGATGGAATGTCAATCTTGCCATTATGCAATTCTTGCTATTCGGCGTTTAGGTTTTCAAGAACCTTCTTGTCTTTAATTAATTGTCATTTAACCTTTTACTTTCACCCTCCGCTGTTTTTATTTGCTATATTTCTAACAGAAACAAGTGCAGAATACGGGTTATTCAAAAGAAGAATAATACCTAATAATAATTGTCCGAATGGTCTTAATTGATTTTTAATTAATTGTAACCTCGCTAGTATTTTATTATCAGCACCAAACATTTAGGATAACACGAAATTCAATTTTAAAATAATTGAAGGGATTATTAGTATAAATAGGATCACAGATTACTATATAACAGATGAAACCACAGAAATAATCTGCAAAAACAGTCAGCTTCGCGGTCGGTTGTTTGATTGATAATTCTATGCGTATCACATATGATTTATGCTCACTAAAGGCTAAATCTGAAATTTCGGGAATGACAACGTAATCCTGGCCTAACTGCGATGACAGTTGTGTTTCAGTTTTGTAATTAATTCAGAACAGCTAATGAACTGGTTTTGAATATAAAATAGATTTACGATGAATATAAAACTTAAATTAACATTACTATTAAATAACTTAATAAAAGTTTGAACTAAATTAATTCTGAGCACCAAAATGAACAATACCTCTCGAATTTAATAAGTTGCTAACAATAAATAATATGTTATAATTTCATGTCTATTAAATTCCGTATTGACAAAGTTGGATAATACTATTTTCACTATAATGATAGTACTTAGTAAATTAATTTCAAGTATTTTGTTTATCGTTTTATAATTTGTCATTCATTTTGTTTCTCAAACATTCCTGAGCTTAAATTTAGCTTAAACTTGAATTTAGTGTCAGTTAAGACAATATGAAGTAATATTGCTTGCTACTTTTAGAAGCAATTAAAACCTTTAAAAGACCACTTCGATCGGAGGTTCACGTTAGTATAGAATAAAAACTGTACATAGAATTATTAATAAATAAAATAATAGAGAGAAAATAAAAAAAATGGTAATCGATTTTATTTAAGATTAAGCAAAGGATTGTTGTAAATACATCCGTAGCATTTCTACTACATCTTCCTCTAAATAATCAAGATGCCTATATTAATGTGCCATTATTGTTACATAAACCTTAATCAATTAGACCAACTCGACCCGTACTTAACCATCTCCTAATAATAATTTCGAATCGTCTCAATAGATATTCGCTTCGTCTGTTTCAAAAAATCACTTTGTACTTAGTGCATTCATCCACTCTATCAATTGTATCGTTCATAATCTAGATTCTGAATAGGTCTTTGTTAAAAACGCCAGTTGTTCGCCCGACAAAGGCTTCATCAAGATCATTATTAATCCGGCTATGTCTCGCAAATGTTTCAAAATTTAATTCGCGCAAATAAATGCACCATTCAACTGCGAAGCCCCTATGTATTTCTCGTACATTGATTATCCCTCGCACTGGGCACGTGTCATACAAATCCTGGATGCAATTTCGAGGGCGATTCCAATTTGCTTTTTGTGCGCGATAAGCCCCTGTATCGTATGGCACACACGCGTAAATCAACTGCAGATTTACGCGTGTGTGCCACGCGTGTTGTACGAAACAAAAAGGGACAAAATAAAGACTTAGTAATCCTTCCCCTCTGTATTCAATATAATTGTTGCCTACTAAAGCACGTTTCTCTTTGTATTTTAATCACTATTGTTAAAACCCGCCGCTCTACCGGACAGATGGCCATCCGAAAGATTGCCATGTTTACTTCGGTGTCATTGAAATTCCAACTTGTTTGAATTAATTTATTTTCCAACTCCAATTTATTAATTTGACTGTAGCGTAATCAGACGGTATTCGGGTGAACTGAAAAAGCATTTTACTTATTCAATTTATTAAAAGTTTATTATTAAGAAGTCACAGTTCTTTAAATAAAAGGTGTGTTATGGAGTTTCTTGCGCTGCTTCTTCTCCGTAACTAAACACCTGCCGAAGTGGTGGTAGAAGAAAAAAAAATTGACGTTCAAAAAGAATCCTGTAAAGAATCTAATTTGAATAAAATATATTTGATTTTGATTTTGAAATATCTGAACTATTTTCTGATCAAAATCTCTCTAATTCATTATCTTATTACGAATACTTCAATTAAAACATCTTTGTTTTAATTTATCATTGTGTAGAAATAATTAAATTATCGGTTAGGTAATGTTCCTTACATATCAGTTCATATGCATGCTGTCCTATTCTATCCATTGTTATACCTATATATTTTTCGCGTACTTTCATATCAGTTTTTTAATAATGTCTCCATAAAATTCGATTCTAATGAATCACATCCAACGGCTCAATTGAACCATTCCGTGTCCATTTGAAACGTGTAGCTAGATGGGTGACTAAGCTCAAAGTGACCCAAAGCTTTGAATAACAACGTTCCATTTCACGCCACAAAGCATTACAAACTCGCCGATGACAAATCGGGGCATTACGCACAACGGAACGCAAATTATACTAACGTGGCGCCGACAAAAATGACAACTCGATATTCAAAATGGCGGAAATAAAAGGGAATTAAACAATTTGTTTCGCGCCATTTAACTCACCCGTTTTGAATTGAAGGGAGGTTAATTGATAGGTACCAAATAATTTCTTTTGTAGGGACGGTCCAATTAACTGCTGCCACGTCAAGCTTTGTTTCTGACCATGTAATTCCTGTTACATTTTCGCTGACAATTTTTTTCGGTGCATACTTACGGTTCCGGTGTTACCGTGTAATTTGTTAATTTGGTGACTGTTTATTTATTTACAGTGTTTTTAACGGTAATTTTTTTGTCTTTTCTTAACCTTAGATTATCAAATTGTCTCTTGTCAACTTCAAATCTTTTAAATATTATATACCGTATTTTCAAATATTGTATATCGGTATCGTCAATATCAGTTTAACCGTAGCTTTTTTTTTGATTTTTTTTTCTTGTGAAATTTTTCGTCCACTTGATAATGAATGTCGCTTATTAATATGATACGCTTCACGTGGACCGCCTTATACCTTCAAACCAGAACCAAGCTTCACTCTATCTATCGGCCTTTAATTGTCTACTGTTGAACATAGGCCTACCCTAATTTACCTCACTCTGTCCGGTCCTGAGCCGTCTGAATCAAGCGGTTTGCCGACACTCACGCTATAAGCTACACTCACTGGTGTTATGTCGAAACAACTATCAAACTACAAAGTTTTAGATAATAGAAAACCTAATTTCTGTGTTTTAATTTCAGTAAACTCAGTACAGATTTATCAATTGTTATAATAACAAAGTGAATGAAATGCTAATAAACAGCTTTTAACTCTTACGCTTTAGTGCGCACTTATTATGAGTAACTCTTTGATCTTAGCTTTGATATTAATTGTAATGTTTTTTTCGTTCATTGATACAATGGTGTTTCCATTTATATTTTTATCTTGAAATCTCTTCATAACAATTTTTGATGATCCTAAAATACATCGTTTCTATTTCTGAACATCCGACATCGTATCTTTAGAAATACAATTACATAAGTACAAAAAAATACTTATTTACGAAAATAATCACTAAAGAAACAAATTATCGAAGAGAATTACTAAGCTCTCGTGTAATTGTCGTAAATACCTCTAAATAATAATGTCAATTTGGGATTGAACCAGACGTTGTCTGATTCAAGTTCATTTTACACAACCCACGTGGCGGAGTGGTCACCATACCAGTCTAACACGCATTGGATTCCAGGTTCGAACCAAACCTTCGACAAATACCTGAATAATGAATTTAGATTTTAGTCTGAGTCTGTGTTTGCGTATCAGTCTTTATGTGTCCATGGCAGGAGACAATCCTAGTGTGGGACTATGAGTGTAGAAAGTGTTTTAAAAATTGTAAAAAGACATCTATCTGCAATCCACTTTAACAGAGAACAAACATTTCAGTGTACCCACTCTCGGAATATACTTTATTCTACAACCAACTGTACTCAACAAACAAGGAATCAATTTGGAAATTGCCGTTCGAACACTCGCCATTTTTGTCTATGTTGACACAATGTCCATCCATTTCGACCCTCATATACAGATACCTATATCAATAGGTGACACGATAGCTAGGGAGCGTCCCTTGGCTTTCTGGGGCACATAATGTGCTCCACCCATGCACAATTATTATTCTTTGTACACATTAATGTAATACTATCTGGGAGTAATGGTTGCTCGAGAAACAAGCGCTCTGTTGGCGAAAATTGGAACTATTGTCTATAATAAAGTAATTCACGATTGTTTCATCATTTATTTGTGAATTTCATAACTTACTAATGAAACTAGTAATGTTATCTTAAATTAAAAACCCGACTGTTTAATACCTTTTTTATTTTAGTTTTTGAGACACCATATTTAAAAATAATATAGCCTATTTTACTGCTAATTAAGACGAATCTAAAGACACCTTTTGTGTTAAAATCCGTCAAGCCGTATATTTCAAGTAGACTCGACAATTACGTTTATTTAGATATGTAGAGTATCGAGGTAAATCTATGTATTTGCTTTAAATCCACTTTCACGATAGGATTTCATAATCTTAGCTCTATGGAACTTTTCAATACTGAAGGACATTGAAAACACTCTACAGATTTGATATCGTTTCTTATCAGGTAGTAGGTGTATTATTTTTTATGTCAAAGCACTTTTCGCCAAACCAATTTGCCGGTTGGACCCCGCAAATTGCATTTCCACGACGTAATTCCCATCTAATTTTCATAACATCATTTCTTTTGGACCAGCGTAAACTGTGTCGCTAAATCGTGAAATTGAATCAGAAAACATAACATTAAATGTGGAAGAAAGCTTTTGTTGAAAACAAATATGTAATTAACGCTTTAAGCTATTTTCAAATAAATGTATAACTAAAAACATACAGTCTAAAAGACGTATGTTATGTACATACAAACATAACAAGAAAACTTTAAAAACTTAATATGACTTTCAACTTGTACTAATATCGAATAGATTTCAAAATGTAAATCTGCTGATATGCAATTTTAAAACTAAAGCAAACATCCAAAATCTACGTTTAATAATACTGAAATGTATCTTAACCCCAAAAGTATATTTTCAAGTGCCAACAATACATAGAATTTGATTTACACAAACACCATTTGTATGAACAAAAGTAAAAGAAATAAGGCGCTTTATGAATCACGTAGCATATGAATTATACCAACATGGCCCCGCACTTCGACCTATCACAAAATAAAATGTATCTTCATAAAATACCATGTTGTATAGATGGCGCTATTTTTCAACCGTTTGCGGGTAGTCTTAAGAGGGGTTGCCGAAGTTAATTTTGCCTTGAAACACGCAACAGGATAGGTCTAAGACGGAGTGGCAACATTAATAAAATTTATGTGTGTGTGCTTACCCCTTAGCGTTGTTGTGCGTATATCAATCTGATGGTTTCAGACTTGGGTTCATTATGGTTTACGTATATAGCACTGTTCCGTACATAGAAATATTAGTAGTCTCTTTACACTCTTTTTAAGCAATAACTGGGTGTCAGTCTTGTTTATGTCCTTTATTAAATTGGGTGAGACGTTTTTCTGCGAACTGTCTGAACATTCTGATAAACACTTTCTTAGAACTACACTTGCTTATTATATACTTATTGGGACCCATAATTTAATCTGATTCAGAAGCATTTCTATAAATATCGCATTCTAACATTTACATTTTATTCTTGTTTCTAAACAATGTATTATGTTTTACTTCTTAGTATTGCATTCAGTCTCTTTCTACAGTTTTTGTTATCACACTTTATTAATTTTATCTCATACTTTCAGTGTTCCGTATACATTGTGTTGGCGATGAATAAAAAATAGATTCAGTTAAAATAACGTGTTGAAAGCAATAATAATTGAATGCACGGTAACAACGAGTGGTGTATGTTTTCGTCCGATATGGCCGATCGTTAATGACACGGCGTGTCGCCTCCCGGCGTACACGACACCCCACTGCATCTGAAAGTAACTAAAAGTAATAATAATATGTAATTTAGTGAAAGCAAACGCGTGCCGTAGTGCTTTATGGTTCGAGGGGTTGGCAGCTGCGTGAGACTCACATCTGCCAACCCCAACACACGTTAACGTTATATCGATACGCCACTCACACCAACACGCCTTCGTCAGGGTGTTGCCCCGTGAACCAACACTGGCCGATAACAGCTTTGTTTTTACTTGTTGAATGCGTTGATGGATGATCGTCGATGATTGATTGAACACGTCTTTCGAAGTGTTTGACGCCAATAGATTTGCAGGAAGCGAATCTTTTACCTTCGTTCACGTGTATTGTTCGTTCAATTGTGTTTAATCGATTCGGTTATATCGAACTTTAATACGGTGACAGCTTTTGTTCTATTTTGTGCTGATTTATTCCGTTATGAATAGCTAAACCAAATAACTTCGCCTTTTTGTTTTATCGCTCTATAATTAAACATGCAATTAGCTTAGAACCTGCTGATTTAAATGAAGACTTCGGTTTAAATGGTTTGACCTTGTGTCGCAATTAGGTTGAAACTTTCGCCACTGCGATATTAAATTATTCAACTGTAGCACACACTTCACTTTTATCTACATAACCGAATTCCAAATTTCCTTTGGAACGTCTTGAGAATTCAGAAGGGTCTAGTGTAGCAGCCCTATCTTCAATTTAATCAGTTAATGTATCATTGTGCTCTGAGCTTTCGGCTTTACGACTTGCAATACCACGGCTGAGTTTAAAAGGCGGGTCGGTACGCCCGAATTTATGTTCGAATATAAACTAGTGCAGGTATCAAAGTTTCCAAAGGCCATTTTCCAGCGAGAGAGCTGGAAAATGAGCACTATTAAGGATAAGTTTGTGAAATTTATCTTGGCTAAGTCGCAACTTTGATTTCTTTTTAGCTGCTCTTAAATCGATGCTTGCATTAGCCGCGCTAATCGAAAATACATTTGATTTTATGTTAGCTTTCATATCATATCTTTCGTGATATTTTATACTTGTTTTATTCATATGTCTTCTTGAATAACCATTTATCATTGAATACATTTTGTCTTATCATATTGAAAATTGGTAAAATTATATACGGTTTATGATGGTACTCGCGCAAATTATTATATTATAGCAGCAAAGTTTGCTTTCGTTTGTTTATTTGAAAGCATTATATCAATACGAGACGATATAACTCAATTTCAAAGAAGTCCTTAGTCCAATATTGATTGTAATAACGATGCATTTCTATTTTTTTCAAGCTATTTATAATTCAGCTATTAGTACGGATATTATTTATTTATCGACTCTTGACCATTATTATTTTTGACACAAAAGACACACTGCTAAAAATCATTTTCTACCTTAATCAACCTTAAGGATAAGCAGAAAAGTTGATAGTTGACCTTCTCCCAAAAATAATAAAATTTAGGTGTTAGCCCGCCAACTCACCAAATTCGAATTGCCTGACTAAGAGAACATTATAAAGAACTTTTTTTATATTCAGGCGGGATAATTTTCCTATGTCTATATAGATCTAAAAAGATACGAATGTTCCCGACAAGTCATTACAGGAGGCGATGACAAAGTGACTTCGCTCACTGAAGTTATAATGTACTTAAAAGAAACTTAGAAAGATAAGGAGTCTGAGTGAAATTAAACGATGTTAACGGTCTTCATTATGGCACTTTGTGGAATGGCAGTAATAACGACGCGCTTTGTACCGACAGTCCTAAGAATAGTTCCTTGGGCGCTAAAGTATTTTATTGTATTGTTAAGGAATTTAAAAGGAGCGATGAAGGGAAGATATTGGATTCGCGAGGAAATACTTTTAATGGCGAATTGCCAAATAGTTCGAAATGGTTTTGTTCTGCTTGATGTTTATGTGTTATGTTTTGAACAATGATGGAAAAAGGAGTAAAGGAAGGAAACTTATGCGACTACGCACAGGTACCATGAGATTCCTTCAGTGATGGTTTTTAAATCATTCTGACTACTTAATAAGTTAGGGTTCTTTATATGCAACATTAACTTGTTCATAAAGATATTTCATTACGACAATATGGATGGATTTAATAAATAGTTTTTGCTGTAAGTCATTTCGCAGAATAGCTACGAGTATGCGCAGTGGGTTAATTCAATATTCAGATAAATGGACCCAACATTAAAGCAATACTATTCAAGTGTCGTAAGTCATAAAAGCACACTTCTATAGAAACGAAACATTTGTAAGATCTAGTATTTATTGAAATTTATATGGGATTTAAATCTGCAATAATTAGTTTATCACTAAAGGAGATCATAAAATATTTTCTGCAGTATTTTTAACGGACTTCAAAAAACGAAGGTTTTCAATTTGGCTGTTTTTTGTTATTCGATCCTTGGCCTATCTGAAACTGATCACAGATGCGTTGCTATTCCTAAAAAAATATTTATTGGATTCATACCTTAGACTTGCACCTTTAATATTTAGTCCAGGTGTGATATTATGAGGGTAGAAAAAGTGTGACTGGTGACCAATTTCGAATATCGAAGCTTGGATTTGGTTTTGACGATCCGTATGGCAGAGCGGTTTCCATACCGGACTGACACACAATGGATCCCGGGTTCGATCCTCGGCTAGACAGACATCTCAAAGATCGATTTAGATTACGGTTCTTGGTTTTTGAATTCGTCTATGTGTGTCCATGGCACTCACGACAGAGGAGAAAATCCTAGTGTGGGGATATGAGTGTAGAATGCGTTTTTTTAAGATAATGTGTGAAAACATTTACTTATCTTGAAAATATTACTACAGGATCGATATCGTTGTGATAGTATTGGACAGAAATTTTACGGCCCGTCGTATAAAAGTAAATGAATTCCAGAAACTACGTGTTACAGTCTTAGACCAAAAAAGGGAGACCTGCTGGAATTTGTATTAAAATAGACATTGCTCTTGTGTGAGTGATTGTGAAACGCACTGTTTTATCTTTTCTATTACATTGGAAGATTTTATTTTAAAAAGTAATAATTAAACGCACAAAACATAAGCATTCAACAGAGAATGTTCATACTGAGCGCAATCGGCTTCATTATATCAATGAGTCGTAAAAGTCGTATACTTTAATATATTGTTCGAATGATTGAGTCTTTCTTTTCTTTTGTCTGAAGTTATAGGATACTCCCATTGATTGCTATGAGTAAACCCATGCCCTATCCCTTCAGGTTTATGTCAGCCGTGACCCTGGTTTTATTGGAGCCGTTCTAGTTCGGACCAGCGTTTAGGATGTCATAAAGTGTCATTGCAGGAATAAAGCTATTTTATTATATGGCTGATTTTATTTTATACACAAAAATGAGTAAACGCATAGTTCTGCCTTTGTAAAGTATGTACGTTAATTCAGTATTTTAGACTGAACCTTATTTTTGTAAGTAATCTTTAAAATTGTTACTACGACCAAAATCGGCGTTTGAAAACATGATTTTCAAAAGACTTTTTTTTAATATATTTAAACTGTTCTATCTAAAAAGAAACGAAACATTAAAAAACATAATTTTATTAATCATCGGAATGAAAATATTGTATGTTATTATTATTTATAGTAATATTTCTAGTACGAAAAATAGTCACTATTTTTATATCACATTTTATTTGAATCAGTAACACTGCATGCTTTCTTACCTGAAAATCTAGAAATTCTACCTCTAATCGACATACGGGTTAAGAATAACTGCAAACACTAAAAGTAGGTACTCCACGAGGACCGTTTAAGGAAATGAGATTTTAACTTTCAGTATTTTTATTGAAGTTCGACGATTTAGAGGTAGATAACTTAAGTTCTACAATGCGACTTCTATTTCCACTTTTCTACTTAATATAACGTATATATTACCAAGCTTTTAGTTCTCACACAAAAAATAAGTCATTTATGTTTCTTGAATTGAATTGAAGTTATACCTAGTGCTAATGGTTAGTAATCGTAGCCGCACATAGACATCTGCTTATTGTCTGATAACTGGAATTTAGAATTTACAGGGTACCTAAAGCCCTGATGTTTATGATGGAAACCTTCGTGTGACTACCTGACTACACTCTTAAGCAGAACAAAACAGTTTTACACTCCTGTTTTTAGTCAGAAAGCGGTGATTTTGTCTACGTCATACCCCGAAGGTCTAACAATTAAAAATACTTTAATAATATAGAACATTATATAAATTGTATTATTTCACTAAAACTGCATGACAATGAATAAATTGAACCATATAATTATAGGTAATTAATCTGTATAGTATAACAGTACCTAATCAACATTTTATATCTGAATATGCTTTTACCATGTGTATTACAGCGATTAATGGTTTTAATGGCTTAGTACCCTTATTAGCAATGAAATCGATACCTACAGTTAAACATTTACGGGCCTTATAAACCTAAGGCTGACTCCACATGTTGGTCCCAACTTCATACCAACTAGAAAAAAGGCCACGAACGTTTGACCCAACATTGGCGCCAATAATATTTTCTTTATCCACATTTTGTACTTCTTTTTTATATTATGAAAGTAGCAAACGAACATGCAACCCACTTGATGGGTAGTGGCCACTGGCGTAATCAACGCTAGATATGATCACAGTCCTACATGAGGTCGACCACAGATGCGTTTCTACCCCTGAGGACTAAGTTGGAGCGTTGGAGAGTTGGAGTCGAATAAGTATATCTCCCTTACTACTTTCAGACCAGAATACAGCAGCGCTTAACACTGCTGGTTTGAAGCAGAAATAGGTTTGGTATACTTATGGCGTTGAGGCCTATATTGGAACCAACATCTAGTACATAAATGCGATGTACCCTAATACCCTTTGATTTGTAGTTCGTACAATTTATATCGTGGTCTGTAATTTCTTTTATAGGCCATAAAGTTTTATTGACAACAGCGTGAACACATCCTTATTTTTATTTAACATTTATTTCAAAGTTCTAGTAGAAATACATGCATTCATACGTGCAGTAATATTCGTACATACGAGTCAAGAGATAGATAGTAGATAGTAGTAGATAGATAAAAGATAGATGGTAGAAGTAGATAAGTAAAATTAATAAGGTATATTTTTACTTTTCCACGATATGTTTCACGTCTAATATTTTCCAATTAAACCATCTAAGGCAAATTTTAAAAAATATTCCGGATACATGTTGGTAGTACCTACCGTAAAAATATAAAATGAAATTATTAAAAATCTTCACGGAAAGGCGTAATGGACGCTGTCGTTTCAATTTTTGAACTGAAATTGATGTGACAATAAAAAAGCGACATGATCGTAACGTTTAAACAAAAGGCAATTTGGAAAAATGGAATATTTTCACGCGAGTGGATCCCAGGTGCGATCATTCGGAGTCTATCACGAATTCGTTTTTATCACCAATCGGCGTCTATCTACGGCTTTAATGGTGTCCCATTGTAATAACAGTGTTACAGCTGTCGAGTTATGATCGCCTAGTACTTCAAATTGATTTATTAAAATGTATGTACATAAACATTAACGAATGTATGTATGTAGGTACATCTATAAAGCATATCATCTATAAAGTATACATGTACATATGTACAACAATGATATATATCATCTATACCTTTTGCGGTTCACATCGAGTGGCACCGCCGTCACATCTATTCTTGCCTAATAACAGCAGTGTTGAGCGCTGCTGTGTTCTGAGCGCTACTTATTCAAGGCGTTCCAACTTAGTTCTTAGGGGTAGCAACGCATTTGACCGACCTGAGATAAAACTGTGTTCTTAGCTGGGTTTGATTACATATATCCACGGGTGGCAGTTGCCACTTACCATCAGGTAGGCTACATGATCGTTTCCTTAATAAGACGCAATAAAAAACTTTGTTTGAAATTAACGTTCGTAGAATTTCAACGACCAACAATAAAATGATCAATTTTTGCAAAATATTTTATTATTTATAAATGTGTCGCTAACAGAAGAGTTAATTCAGAATGTATAGATATTAAAATAATTTGCAACGCAATATTTTAAATATAAATTTCAAGCGAAATAAATTTTCAATATTGTACGTAAAGGATAATTTTCACCACGTGCGGGGTAAATTAAACCCGTTTGCTTAAATACTGTGTTAATGTGTGACATAAGTTACATATAATTGAATGAAAATAAATGAAACATTGTTACGTTTGATTTTAATCTTCTGTACTTTTTAACGTTTTAATGCTTACGACTCATATACTGAGGTAAGATAGAAAAAAATGCTTAAAGGTTTTTTTTAGTTTCAAGTACTATTAAAACTTATTTTATTTATGCTTTTGTGTGCGTTTTAATAATAACTACACGGATGTCTAATTTAACCCATGTATTATTAACTTAAAATTAATCACAATTTTACATACTCTTTCAGTTTCCCCATAACATTCTAGTAACAGTATTAGTCCTACTAATAACACTAGTAGTAGTTTGCAAGTTTATTATGACACAATAATTATTCAACATACAATTAACACATACAACCCACACACACACACACACATACACACAACTACGTGAAATGCAACACATTTCCTGAAACATTACTTGTATCTGCTTAAAGCAGTTGAGTTTGAAGCCGATAGTTCCCGAGCTCGCATACGATTTGCCGCACCTGCTGAAGCGCGGAACATTTTACCTTGCATGCTTATTATGTTACCCTAGTATACTCGTTTGATTTATATTTAAAGTTTAGTACTGAGACAATAATGGATTTTTAATAAAATATTTTATGGAATATAGGTATCTATACAAATTAATAAAATTTAAATGTCTGTTTTGATTTCAATTTTTTTCCAATGCATATGAAAGTATATCTACGTCACCTAAAAAGGAAATGCTATTTAAAAAAATCTTACTTTTTTGTTGAGGTAATCATCCAAACGGCTGGATCGATTTTTACAGGACTTTCATTGGAAGATAGGCGAAGGTCTATGACGTAACTACTTTAATTTTTGAAAAAAGCACGCGCGCTTCACGCGCATTCGCCCCTCCACGCGGGCGAGCGGGATTTCAATTACATTTAAAAATGTATTCCTTTTCACTTTTTTAACGCGGGTGAAACCGCGGGGATCAGCTAGTTGTAATTATATAAAGCAAAGCGCGGCGCAACTAGCCAATAGTTCGGGCAAAGTTTTAACTTTCTCGTATACGATTTGCCTCACCTGCATCTAACGGCTCAAAACATTAAACTTCTCGTATGCTCATTACATTAATCTTGTGTATAAAGTTATTTAATTTGTGTACATTTGATGTATGTAGTTTAAACAAATTACCATAATGGCTTTAGTTTATTTCTAAAATGTTCAGAAGAAAAATAAACTCACAAACATTGCAAGTTGCAAAGAATAGAGTACCTATTTTTTATATATTGACCACCCGCGTGGCGGATCGGTTATCATACCAGTCTGACAATGGGTCCCAGGTTCGATTCCCGGACAGACATCTAAATGATGAATTTAAATTTCTGTTCTGGATCTGTGTGTTTGTGTATTCGTGTATGTGTGTGTCCGTGGCACCATATTGCATCAATGGATCACATCATGCAAACATCAAGATTTATCGCTATATCGATGTCCAGTAATGATATTGCAATTTTAATTCGATAATGTTGTAATTGGAAAACTGAAATAGTAACTGAATAAATATTTGATATTCATTATCTCTTTACTCAATAATCACTACCACAATTACGGTTAATATAATTTATATTTAAATGTTATATTAAACTTTCAATAACGATATTGATCATTTGCTTTATTATTTTCTAGACACTTCAATTTTATTTATTTGTATAGACGAGTAAATAATTTGTAGTGCTGTGACATTCATCGTGATTATTATATCTTCTTTCTAATAAAGTTTCTAATAAATTTTCGCGGATGCATCAGAAATAGTATTTACTAGAGAATAACAAATAATTTAATACAGAGCTCAGTATTACCAAGTAATAAAGTTCCCGCATGATATATGAGTCTAAAAAAAGGTTAAGATTTTTCTACTTCCCACCCTCATCTGATAGTCCACTCCCC
>DWPV01003082.1:0-15878 GCA_018251915.1 Urbanus proteus proteus | reverse complement strand
TAAAAGTTACTTTTCTATCCCTCGGGAGTAGTACGTTTTTTCGGGATGAAAGGTACTCTATGTCCTTTTCTGGACCTTTTACTATGTGTGAGCAAAATTTCATAATGATCGGTTGAGCAGTTAAAGCGTGAAGGCGTTACAAACAAATAAACGGACTTTCGCATTTATAAAAATTAATGATTCTAGGAGTAGAAGTTGAGCATGTATTCCACCTGTTTGTATGTGTCCAATACCGCTTATAAGCAACTGTAATCAACCCATATAAATTAAAATCATACCCAAGGTTGACTACAAATGCATTGAGCAATAAGTTGGAACGATTTAGATAAGTATATCTCCTCGCCCATACCATTCATACCTCATACAGCAGAGCTTAACACTGCTACTGGTAGGTAGAGAAAGGGGTGTCGGTGTTGCCACTGAAGACAGACCTTTATCATTCCTCCTTCCGTTCTTTATCATAGGTAGGTTAGGTTAGGTTTGATCACACATTCTACACCCATAGCCCCACACTAGGATTTTCTCCTGTGTCGTAGGTACCAAGGACACACAAAGACGACCACACAAACACCCTGACCCAGAACATATATCTAGATTCATCATTCAGATATCTGTCTAGCCCGGGTTTGAACCCGGGACCCACTGCGTGCCAAACCAGTAAGGTAATCGCTTCGCCTCGTTGGTCGTCGAAATACTATATTAATACGCTTAACTTCACTTTATATAATAAGCTGAGGTATCCGTGTGAACTAGGGCGGGCGGCGTACGTCAATTCAATCATCTGATCTATTAGTTTGCTCTATTGTAATCCCATTATAATATTGTTATTGCCTATCAGTACGGAATTGTTATTTGCGGTAATCCAAGACCATTGATCCTTCATTCTATCAGCCCTTTGTGGACTTATTGGACTACAAAGGGTTTTTTGCTAATAGTCATCGCATGATGTGTATTAATGTTACACAGGAAGACGCTACTGCCCTGAGCATGGACTTTGTCCCTGAGTATATCCACGCACATACCCTGAGTATTCTGATTCTTATTCTTCTCAATCCTCAATCTCAATCTTAGCCTCAAACATCCATGGGAAGAGGACACCACATGGCATAACTACCATTTATATTATTGTTAACGACAACTTTTTAATTTATTTACGTAAGCCTAACGATAGGGCAGACGGGTACCTGATGGAAAGTAGTCTCCCTCGCCTATGGACATTTGCAACATCAGAGAAGTCGCCAATGCATCGCCGGCTCTGAAGGAGAGCTCTTTTTACAGCTTTTTTAAAGAACTCTTTTGAAGAACTGTTGAAGGAAAACATCGTGAGGAAACCTGCACACTAGAGGTTTTTTTAATGTTATCAAAGGTGTGTGAAGTCTACTAATTCGCATTGGGCCAGCTCGGAGGACTATGACCTACATCACTCTCGCTCTGAGAGGAAACCCGTGCCCTGTAGTGGGACGATTATGGACAATTGATGATGAGGCTACCCATATGAAATGAAGCGAGCGGAGCCTGTCATTACAATCTTTTGATTAGTTGCCGGGATTGTAATTCCAATATATTATTATTATTATTGACATAATATCGCGGCATTGTTACTTGCGCTAATAAAAGATACGATGGACTTTTCTGGCTCGACTGCAATACAGTACCTACGTATCTATACATACAAATATCTATACATCAAGATAACAACTTTTCACCTCAATGCACTACTCTGCTCATCCACCAGTCAGTCAAGTAAGTATACAATGTTAATCAACAAATTTTAATACATTTAGAAAATTACATTAATCTAAGCTTCATAATATTTTCTTTACCTTCAAAACTTCTATTTCTATTAAATTCTATCATACTTCGTGACATTTGAAGTTTATAAAAAATAAGCCTGAAGATATTTATTTCTCAGGCATTCCTGAGGTCATCGGGATGGGAGTGGGCGATAATCCCGTGAATCCCGGAGCAGGCACGTAGACGATCTCGGTTACACAATCCCGTATACATCATGCTCTATATTAGATTTTCTATATGCAAGTGCTAAGCTATGTAGGTATATCTAATGCAGGGAATATTATTGTTTGCTTATAATACACGGCTGAACTGATTTTAACATAACTTTTTAGAGTAGAATCTATACAATAAATATATAATTAAACTATACAATAAAAATATAATATAAAAATTGAAGTGTGATTCAATATCGATTCAGTATGTTTTCAAAATAACTACATGTTGCATATGAAAGTATACACGATACTTATAAAAAACGTTTTTTTAGCTATTAATCTGTTTGTCTGATGTAAACTTTTAAACGGCTAAAGCGATTTTGATGGGACTTTCACTGGAAAATAACTGAAGGCCTAAGGCGTAACTTAGGCTACGTAAATTTCAAAAATAGCTTTAGCGCGGGTTCCACGCGCATGTGGCCGCCGTCGCAGGAGAACCGGGTATCACTTATATTTAAATAATGACGTATGTCTTTTTACGTCTTTAACGCGAGTAAAACCGCGAGAATTAGCTAGTTATTATTAAATTCAAAATTCTAATAGTATGTCTGAGCGGTCTAGCCTGATCTAATTTGATGAATGAGATATAATATAATAGAGGTAGAGAAAAGTATATGTTCAATTGTTAACCCTAGAATAGATAAAATTATAGTCAGTTCATTTATTATAAGTTAATTAAATCTTCAAGGCTGAGTAAACAAACAAGTAATAACAATATGATTTTGCATTTAAAATATTTGTAAGGAAGTTAGTATAATACTTGTTTCATTACGAGAAACGAGAATTAAACTAAGATATTATGACATGTACCTATCTTATTTTTATTATGTGTCTGTTCGAAAAAGATTTAGTTTCCATAATTACTTTTAAATTATTCTAGTATTTAGTTACTAGCAAATGTAACTATCACAATAATATGTCACAAAAACATTATTTTTTTGTTTCATTTTAATTCGAATTTCAAATTAATAATAAATTTTAAAAATAAATTAATTTAATTAAAAAAAGCATTTAAATCAAAATAACAAATTATTTAACTGATAAAATAAATGTATTTTATCGTATATCGTTCACCTTAGCATAATACAACAAGTCAGTGACTGAGAAGGCTAGAAATTCCGTGAAATATGAATTGTTTTCATCCAGAGGAGATTAATTAAATGGAGCTTCCGTTGTTTTAATTGTTAAAACAATATCCTCCGACTTGGATTACTGTTTGTAGGACCGGATTTATATTAGAGCGCATTTCATTAAACAAAATCCGTTCTATTAATACGTGTCTATGAATAATGAGGGTTCACTATTTCCTTCATTATAAGGCTGTGCTAACGGTCGAAGTCGCCCCTCTGAATCGAGGGTCCAAGGTTGGAAGTCAAACACGCTTTTTGAATTTTCAAAGTCAGAAACATATCTCATTATTTTAATAACAACGTCCTAATAAGAAACAATGATTTTACCAATTTGTTTGTTTTTTTTTAACTAAAACTAAAAGTGTCTTTACCATTGAGATAGTACGTAAACTAGAAGAGCTATTTCAAACATAAATCATGTTCTATTTTCGTTTTCGTCATTGGCATAGTATAAAAAAGAGTACCACAGAAAAGACGGTGTGGGGTTTAATACCTATTTGGTTCTAGTTACGTAAAAAAAATACACCAATTTTTAATGAATTTCTTTATTTAATTTCTTTTAAACAATATTATTTTAGTCAACTTTTGCCTTTTTGATAAACAAGTAATATTTCTATTATTACTACTACCCAGTAAGTAAATTAAATAACTATTTAATCTCATAATATATTTCCCGAAACGTGCGAATAGGACTTCTATTTCCGCATAACATCCGTTTCGTATTCCGAATAACATATGTAAGGGAAACAGCAAATACCGTAACTTTAGATTAACTAAAGCATTACGTGACTTAATTTCCATTCATCAATTCCACACTGCAAATACTTCTACTAATACTACTACTAAATAAACGAAAAGAGCAATTAAGCCCGGTAATCTATTTCCCGAAGCGCGCGAACAGGCGCTTCTATTTCCCCCAAATATCCGAGTTAGCTTAAACGCCATTCGTCGGAGGAGAGTAAATACGGTAATTTCAGATTTGTTGGAGGATTTGCAATTATACTGAACGAAAATAATTTTTAAAAGCTGGAGTACATAACTATAAATAAAACATATTTTTAGAGATGGTGGTAGAAAGAATATTGTTTGACCGGGCATAGGTACCGCTATAACTATTTTTAGCCTGAAGAAATTTTTGTTTTTTTATTGAAAGGGTGTAGATTTTATTGTGTATATTAGGGTGTATATTTATTATGTTTGCATATGATACCTCTTAGTAGATGATGGCCTCTTATTAAATGATCGTCTCATTGTGGGTGTGTATAAAATTGAAGTAAAAATTCATTACTTACTGAATTTACATTTACCATCAGGTATATTCCTGACGATAACTGGTCATTGTCATCCATGAACAGCTGTACCCAAATTCACATTTCTACGCAATCACGTTTTCTATCCAAAGTTGATCACAAATGCGTTGCACTCCTGAGGTCTAAGATGTGCCTCTAGTATTTATGTCCGCCAGTAATTCTGTATATAAAACGTGTGGTATTTATTGGTATTCTAAGCCTTATCTAGTTATACGGAAAATACGTTCCCAACAGTTGCAAATAAAAGACTTGCAGGCAACCGAAAACACCAATTAATTCCCGTAATCTATTTCCCGAAACGTGCAACCAGCACTTCTATTTCCGCACAACATCCGCTTCGCATTTCAAACATCGCATTCGTAGCTGGGAGCAAATACGGTAATTTTGGATTCAGCAATTTAAGATTCTGCAGTTAAACTGCAAATTCGGTTCATGTTTAAACGTTGTGAAACCGAAACCATTTAACAGAAAATGTAATTATGATATCTGTTATATATGATGTAATATATAATCTATTTAGATTCATATTTATGTCAGTAACAAGGCTGGAGAAAGTTTATGTTATTTATAACGTGTTATATGTAGGTGCATATAAAGTGTTAGTGGGTATATTATTTATTTATAATTTGGACTCATCAAACAAGAGAATTTTGCTATTGTTACACGGCACTTTGAATTGTTTTATTATGAAATTATAGGAACAAATGCATTCATGCAACATCTGCTTTATAAAAGAAGCTGAGAACATTTCTTAATTGAATGTGACCACAGATGCTTCGCTACTTCTACGGACCAAGTACAAATATAATTTCGTTAAATTCTTATCTTACCAAGTCTTCCTCACTACGTCCTTCAAATTATACTAAATTGTATTAGACACACAACCACTAGTTCTTTGAGGCAATTTTATTAAACCAATACGAGAACTGATAAATTTTATTTAACCAATACTCTTATGTGTATCATAAACAAAGAAAAAAACAAATGACAGCATGAAATCTTCGTAAACTCTTCCAGTCGGTACATTGCAGCAACTTAGTATAAACTTATCGGTCCCCAGAGGTTGAAGATCTTTCTTCAACTGTTTGAATATAAGAGATTTGAAGAAACTTATAATAGAGATATTTTACTAAGTGAAGATAGAAATATTTCTAAATTATGTAAATCTTACATAATTTACGATGCTGATGATCCTAAGACGTACCGACTAAATTCTTTAAAGCAGCACATCTCTCATCTATTACGGGTAGACTTACTGTTATGTATGAAATTAATTACAATTTCCCATTTGTCGTCAACGGCGACGGTTTTCGGTGGTCAATTTAACTACTGAATAACATAACATATGTTGACATCTAAGAAAATAAAAATAAAAATGTAATAGGATTTCTGGCGAACTACAGTAACTTTCCGTCACACACACGTCCAGCGTAGCAGATATATCCAAAACCACTTCTCAAAGACCAAAGTAAGATTAAACTTCAGCTAAACCTTTAACAGACAAAGAGACGGTAATGGGTTAATAATGACACTCCTCTCTTACTACCATTGAAAACTTCTTTGAATAATGAAGTCCATAAAATAGAGTAGTACCATTTGCTGTCTCGGACGTTTCTTGAGTAAAATGCAAACTTCTCGGAGGACGCATAAGTTACTTCAAGTGCTTCCTCTCTATTCCACAAAGTAGTTCCAAAGGACTTTAAAATACTAAATTTTGAATAGAACTGTAAGGAAAACATGTTTTTGGGTTAGAAATAGCAAACGAGCATGCATTCTGCGCGTAAATTATAGTTAATGGCAATTGCAGTACCTACATGAGCATTTGTGTAAACCTGAGATAGAATTGGAGTCTTACCTGAGTTTAGACATGTCTTTCCCCTTACCACAGGTACATATAAAACAGAACATTAAAGCAAAAAATAGAAATAAATATGGCCTATTGTCATAGTTACTTGTATTTCTATTTTTTGCTACAATAGTACTACAAAATCGAATTACATATAAAGTTTACCATTAGATATATTATTAACCTAATTTAAAGTGTACGTCACACATAGTTTGCAATAAAATCCCGTAACATACAAGCAAACAAACATAATTATAGACACGAAAATTATTCAAGAATTAGTCTTTTAAATGAACGCATCTTAACACTACATTACATTAAAAGTTAATTAAAGTCCTTTTTTCATAAAATATAATGTACAAAAACAGCTGCAGTATATAGAATAGCATTTGAATTTTCAGCAACTTCATAAACAAACGAAACTTCGAACTTCGAAAAACGTATTAAAACGCAACACCTTTAAGGAGCTCATATTTTCGAGTTCCTATAAAAGTTTAATGCTTAGTTCGCAAGTGGCGTCTTTATACATATTCCAAGTTCACTCCGTTCTAGTTCTTAAGATATTTAACATAAGGGTGGATATGGGGTGGAAGGTCGTATTTACGTGACTTCAGTGCCCATTCATACAGCAGAATTCAGATTATTTTCGTACGGTTTCGTTGAGCGTGAATGATGAGTGCTATACACAGTTATTTTTCAAGAAGACGGATCCGAAATGTAGTATGGAGATGGAAATGCTACCTATCTTACGAAACCTTAAGAAAAGCTCTCATGAATAAGAATTTGGAGATATTTGTTTTTTTTTCTATTCGGATTCTTTTTTTAGAATATTAGCAACGTTTGTAAGTTCATGCATACGATGCCAGTTTTTAGTCTCTATATATAATACCTAAATAGTTACCTAAATCTAAATTATGCACATAAAGATTTCGTTACAGAGTAAAATATGATATGCGGTAGATACTTTCAATGGCACTGCTTGCTTAAAGTTGTCTTAAAGGTATAAAGTTGTACTTACCATTAGGTGGCCCGCATGCTCATTTACTACTTCTATATTATAAAAACCTCTTTTTCTTGACTCGTAGCTGATCCCCGCGGTTTTACCCTCGTTAAAAAATAAAAAGTAATACATATCTAAATATAGGCGAATCCCGGCTCTCCCGCGACGACAAACGCATGAGCGTGGGCTTATTTCAAAATTGAAGTATGTTAAAGCCCGTCAAAATCGGTCCAGCCGTTAAGAAGATTATCAAAAAGACAGAAATTTTTTATAGCATTTTTTTCATGTATACTTTTATATGCATTGACTTAAATATTGTTACTTTGAAATCTCAAACAGACACTTCAATTTTATTTACTTGTATAGTTATTTAATCAACTCTACATAAATAAACTCGTAAAACAGCAATGTCCACTTAATTCCAGGTGGGTTGTATTTATAGAAAAAAGAAATCCATCTTGTTATAAGCTACACGAACATGATATGCTTTTACGTTATTACTACGTTGCGTCAAGCCGAATCCAATTTACTTAATGTCAATAAGAGTTCAGATATTTGATATTTCTATTGCCTTTACTTATGATCGAGTCTTATCGAATTTCCTATCCGAAATGGGAGACTTATTTGTACAATTGTAGAGAAAATTGCAGGAAATGAATATTCGTTTTTCGTATGAATATTTGTTGGTATTGCATCGCATATTTGAACGTTGTCGCGAATATTTTACATATTGCAATGTAAACAAGTACAATAACACCGTTTACATTTTATTTAAATGTATAACAATATTTCAATACTGAACATACACGATAGACTACATTTTGAAATGGAAACAGCTTAATCCAAAGATTCTTATGAATGACAAATAAAAAGACAGAAAACTCACTTTCCTTCGTTCACATTAATTCTTCATTTTAGTTTGTTGGAAGTATTGATTTTGTTCTAATATTATAAGGTCTACGCTTACAACTCAATATAAATAAATTACGACTGATGAACCATTTAGTTTTCAGGTTAAACTCTTATGTCATTGTTTATTTTTTTATTTATATAGCCTTTGTAGGTATAATAAACATAACGTAAAAATCTAGTCTACTATATTTTTGTGACAAATGGTGGTAGAATATTTTCCCTTATTAAATAATTTATTTGGCGGTTGACATTCTAAGTTATTACCAACATATGACGTCATTTTTCTATCATAAAGTTTCAATACTTTTTATCTGAATAATACGCAAAAATAGTACCTCAAATAGAATCTCAGTGCTTTAAATTTCAAAACATATAGTTTGATACTATTTATTGTCAAGATACCGAATATTCGCTGATTTAACTATCTCGCGAAGTTAGTAATTATGTTAAGACTTGGATGGCTCAACTTGCCTCTTACTCCCAACTGCATAGAGCTTCTTAAAGTTAGTTCTAAATTAATTGTATTTAGTAATTTCTCTCCTTAGATTGCACACCTATACGAGACACGAAGTACATATTTTAGTAAGTTGCCGCTTTCATAGTTTTTGGACGCATAGATTTTTGACGACCCGTGTGGCGAAGAAATTAATATACTGGCTCGCAATGTGTTCCGAGTTTCATCCCCGGCCAAACAAATATGTGGATGATGGATTTAGATGTCTGTTCTGGGTCTGGGTGTTTGTGTATTCGTCTTTATATATTTATGACACCCACCACACTGAAGAAAATTCTAATCTGGAGCTATGAGTTTGGAGTGTTTGTTTTATGTGTGGGTTACTGCACCCACACCACAATAACACTATACACTCATAGTCCTATACTAGAACGTTTCCCTGTGCTGTGGGTAATAGGAACACAAAGTATACGAATACGCTGACCCGGAATATAAATCGAAATTTATCATTTAGATATCTGTCTGGCCGGGTATCGAATCCGGAACCCTCTGGGAGTCAGACCGGTATAGTGACGTCTCTATCACGCGGATCGTCATTTGATGACAAAATATAAAAATAATTATTGTAATATATTGAATTAAGCGAAGCTCTGTTAACGATGTCTATAAATAAAACTCTTACCTAGAATGTTATGATATAACTAATAACACAAGTTGCCACTTTAACACCGCAGTAGAACTTTGTACAAGCTTTAAAGTTTGACAGCGGAACTTGAGACTGTTTTGAAACGCAGAAACTCCTTATCTTGTTGACGGTTAAGATCTATTATTTTTAAGAGTGATCACAGGGGACGTACTTGTTTCTTTCATCCTTATGGCATGTACCTGTATGTAAATCTATGATTTGTCCTGATTAACAGATTCGAACTACGGACCACGGTTAGAGGTCTTTTTCATAGTAATGTTCGTAGGCATTAGATATTAATTATCACTGGCTATAACGGTAAAAAACACGGATACCTCGGACGAACGATAACGGACTGAGTAGGAACGCCCCGGATAAGTATGTAAGTGTAAGTGTGTAATAAGTATGTATGTAAGTAGCCCTGAACACTGTTATAAAGTAGAAATATGTAGGTGTAGCGGTGGTGCCGTCGGAGTAAAACCACAAAGGCCTCTACCACCTTTAAATGCATGCATGCTACTTTAAAACTAGCAAAACATTTGCAATCTATTTCACTTAGAACAGCGGTTCTCAAACTTTTTTGGTGGCGGACCCCTTCTGACCAGCGAAAATTTCAACGGACCCCCAAAATTTCATTATTAAATTAGAAAAAATACACCTGTTCCTTTCACTCTATTCCCTTGACCCTTCTGTTTATACTTCTACTATTCTCGCGGAGCTCCCCTAACGGCTTCGCGGAGCCCCAGAGGTCCACGAAGCACACTGAGTATGGCTGACTTAGAACATTTTATAAAGAATTTAATCGGGGGTAGTAGCAGTTTTATTGAAGTAGAAATTCAAATATCGACGTAAAATTTGCCGTTAAACCTATTAACAGCTTTACTATGCTCTAATTTGAAGGCTGATAACCAGATTACAGTAATTGAGTTAGGATTGCTTTACCAATGAAATTAGATTATGTAGCGTTTCAGGCTTTAAAACATATATTTAAAGGGAACGTATGTAGGTTTTGGGATGAAACATTTTTGTGTAATGTAGAATTCATCATCTGTAATCGAAGCTAGATAAGCAAAGGACCTTGCCTGAGGATGGCCACAGTAATACAAGAATGGTATGGAAGATCAACTTTTGTTACTCTTAGTAGAAGTTTTCAAGAGTTTCTATGATTTGCTTCAATAGGACCACCGTATATGAAGTTGTATAGATGACCGTGGGCGGCAGTAACCATTTACCTATCATGTAGACCAGCCATTCTCAAAGTGCCCTGGGGTTTTAAAAGGCCTTTACGAGGGCTCCTTATTAGATTATTTTTCTTTTACTATAGTATACACTTACATTGTAACATGATTACCTACCCATTACAAAAAGAATGTACGTAACTTTTTCATTTATTTTGGAGCTCCGTCAAAAATTTCGATTTTCAAAAGGGCTCTGCACCAAAAAAGTTTGAGAACCACTGAGGTAGATTGTATGCTCGATTACTACTTCAATCTTTAAAGAAAATAAGAATACACGACTAATATCTAACAAAGCCTTTTACTTTTGGAAGTCGCGTAAAATTTAATAGTAATTAAGGCCACGCTACATATTCAAACCACCAACACAATAAAACTTGTTAGTGTACATAGTTACATCCGAACGTAGTTACAATTTGCCGTCACTTAAGTCCATTTGAGCTAAACTGCTCCCAGATATGCAGATTGAATTCAGCTTGCGGCCAACGCCATTACTGCACACTCCGATCTAATCCGCCGCTAGATGGCGCTTAAGGGGCGACCTTCTGAGAATTTATACAAATTAATAAAATTTAAGTGTCTGTTTTTAATGTCAAATTAACAACTGTTTTACAAATGCAAAGTACACGGCGCCTATAACAAAAATACATTTTTTTGTCTGTGTGTCTGTCTGTCGGTCTGTCTGTCTGTCACTTTGAGGTAATCTTCTAAACGGCTGGACGGATTTTAATGGGATTTTCACTGGATAATAATAACTGAAAATATGTTAAGTTATATTTAAATTTGTATACATTTTTACTTCTTTAACACGGGTGAAGCCTAGGGGATAAACTTGTTATTTATATATCAAATAAATAATTTAAAATTTTAAAGGCGGTGAACCTTTTGTGGTTCGACTCCGTTTAGTACAAAGGTCCTGTAATTAATATAAGTAGAATAATAGGGGCTTTGCTAATTGCTATGTTAGTGATCAAAAGGTCTGTGTACCTAACTATTATACCTACATCTACTTTCTATTCATTTTAAATATTTTTTTAAATAAAAATTATTAATAATCTTGTTTTTGGGACCTTGATCAAATAATTATAATATCGTTTATTTTACGTAAAACGGGGAGGTATGTACGTAATAGATCTCAAATCAAATTTCAAAGGTAGAGCGCTGTATGGTTTGCCTCCGGCTGCATCAACGCCACAGCCATTTCTGCCTTATAACAGTGTTTAGCGCTACTGTGTTCTGTTTTGAAGGTCGTGGTAAGAGACATACATTTTAGTCCTCAGGGGTAATAATTTGTGTCCGACCGCAGGCATGACTGTGATCTTATCTGGGACTGATTACAAATATCCATGAGCAGCAGTGGTCACTTACTATCAGGAGGGCTGCTTTTTTATATGATGGAAATAGCAAACGAGCATGCAGCTCACATGGTCGTTCGCTACGTCGATACTAAAAAATGTTTTTATAGGTATTAAAGTTTACTGTCCAGTTAACCATGCACAACTGTAATTAACTCCCGAGAAGATTAGTCTTACCAGATGTTAGCCACAACTGAGTTTCTACTCCAAAGGACTAGTTAAGTTGAAACGACTCGAATAGTGAGAAAAGAAAAAAATATATTTCTTTTTATTTCCAGTCCGATACTTGTATTTGGAATAAGATACGTACAGATGTATATAAGCCAACGTTACTAAAATAATTTTGAACAAATAACATTTCGACCACCTAACTTCGCCTTAACGTAAACCTGTAGACTTCGGCTGACCATTTTGTAATTTGATAATCGGAGACTCAGACAAGTAATTTATTATATTGGAAAACATAAAGTGATTAATGCCATTTTTATTTTTGTATATACGACGTAGAAGCATAAGACTGTTTTAAAAATAACCTCTCTATTAATATTTGACAATTCTGGGTAGATTCAAACATTATAGTCATAAAAGTAGGTAGGTACAGTCCAAATCACAAGGGATCTACCAACTTCAAAAAATACCTTCAAAAATACCTACATTATAACCACATGTAGAATTGCATGCTCGAAAAATGATTTTAGTTAAACCACAGTGGTTCTACCAACTTCAAAAAATACCTTCAAAAGTAACTACATTATAACCACATGTAGAGTTGCATGCCCGAAAAATGATTTTAGTTAAACCAAAAGGGTTCTACCAACTTCAAAAAATACCTTCAAAAGTACCTACATTATAACCACAGGTAGTGTTGCATGCCCAAAAAATGATTTTATTTAAACCACAAGGGTTCTACCAACTTCAAAAAATACTTTCAAAAGTACCTATATTATAACGATAGGTAGAATTGCATGCCCGAAAAATGATTTTAGTGAAAACAGCGCTATTTCCCAAAACAAATTTTAAAGTTATAAATTTAGCTGACGTGGAACTATCTAAGTTCCGGTGCGGAAGTTAAATTTTTATCGAATTCCCAATTTTCGAGTTAGAAATTCCATTACTGCGGTAGTGCCGAAATAAATTTTGCTAACGTAGATCTAAATTTTGGATGTATATAAATGCTTTATCGTCACTTCTTTTTTAGACTTATTGTCACGCTATAAAAGTTGTGGCTTATTATTTAGACACTAGCTGGTCCCCGCGGTTTCACCCGCGTTAAAAAGGTAAAAAGGAATACTTATCTAAACATAGGTAATAATAATAGTAATATCTAAACATAGGTAAGGCACTACCGCGAGTGGGTCCGCATTTAATGTAATCCTTTTTTCGAAAATTAAAGTAGCCGATGTTACGGCTTAGACCTTCAGCTATATGCCAGTGAAAATCCCGTCAAAATCGGTCTAGCCGTTTAGAAGATTAGCTCAGCCAAACAGACAGACAAAAAATTTTTAAATTGCATTTTCGTTATATGCATTGAGTAAAAAAAAATATTTTGAATACACACAGACACTTCAATTTTATTTATTTGCATAGATAATTAACGATGCATTAATTTTAGTCCTCAGAGGTAGCAACTTATATGTTATCATCTCACACACTTGATTTTTTGGAAAAGGTTACGCCAGATATCTATGGGCCGTAGTAACCATTTACGTTTAGGAGTCCACGTGTCCAGGAATTCACTATTCTAATTTATATTTACGATGATCTATACAAATAAATAAAATTGAAGTGCGGTCGAGTGCGGGTTAATGGGTATTGATAACCACAGAAGGTTAACTTAGCAATAAGGTACAGCCTGCCTAAATTCCTTACCAGCACTATGCACGCTTTATAGATTTCCTCGCTATTCGCTTATCGCTTGCACCACAAGTCTAATTCTTAATGTCTCTGCGGTTTTATACATTTTCAGTGCAACTTCTGCAAATTGACAAAACAATACTCGCGTTTATTAAATAAATTTTCATTGCGAATATTTAGCGACAATGCGAAACACTTTATCTTCATTAAATACCTTTTGATTATTTTGTAAGTAACAGCTTACCTTTGATATATTTTGTAAGTAAAAGCTATTTACGGAAAATTCAGAGGCTTTTTATACTCACTTCTCTAAGGGCTTTTTAATTAACTATTTATATTTGGTGGATATACTATTTAAAATGTATAAACATACTTATATAGATTGTAGTAACAAAATCATCTATGTAACTAGAACGGTGGTAAAAGCAGTATAATTCAACATCTGCAATCAACCCCAGATAAGATCACAGTCCTTGCTGAGGTCGATCACACATGATGATCACTACAATTGATAATAAGTTGGAAGGCCTCGAATAAGTATTTTTCCTTACCACGCCCTTCTAACCACTATCACTTAACAATCTTAACACTACTGTCATTGAGGCATACATATGTGTAGCGTTGCTAAAGTAGAACTTAAGCGGATTGCACGCTCGTATGCTATTTAATTCTTACTCGTTTTCGATTTCGCAAAAAAAGGAAGGTTGTTATAATCCTTATCCTAAAAAATATTATAAATGGTATAGTCCGTTTGTTTGTTTGTTTGTAACGCTTTCACGCCTTAACTGCTCAACCGATCGTTATGAAATTTTGCACACACATAGTAAGGGTTCCAGACAAGGACATAGAGTACCTTTCATCTTGAAAAAACGTACTACTCCCGAGGGATAGGAAAGTGACTTTTATATCTACTACCTACTTACTTTAATACCTACGGCCTCTTTGTGCGAATGTACACATTAGCGCGAATGAAGCTACGGGTAAAAACTAGTAGTAAATAAGCATACCTACATTTAATTAATCACTTCACTCAGTAATTTAACTATAGGTAAGCTAATTATTTCTCAAATTGCATTTTTAATGGAACGAAATCATTTGATACCACGATTTAATTTTCAGCTGCAATAAACGTTTTGGAGTGTGTAATGGAATTAAATTCGCTCATTTTTGGGTTTCGCCTCTTATTTGCCGAATAACTATGTTGGGCACTGTTAACAAAGGTAAATAGATCCCACAAAAATCTCTTTGTTGTTAAGTATTGCCGAAATACTATCAAAAAGTCATCAGATCTCATATTGCCTCTATATGAGATCTGATGACTTTTTGATAGTGTATGAAAAGTCATCACATTTCATATTGCCTCTATAAGAGGTCTGATGACTTTTTGACAGCTTCTATTTCAACGTGCTCTAAATTCAAAAACTACACTCTGCACCTTCGTCGCTAATTTATGTACTATAAATTCCTTACCACGCCCTTTCGTCGCTAATTTATGTACTATAAATTCCTTACCACGCCCTTCAAACCAAACACCGCAATTTCCAAAATCATTAGCCAGAAATGAATATGACAATGGTACCGAACCTAAACACGAAGTGTTTAAATAATATATTACGACACCTTTCGATATCTTCTTTATAACGGAAGAAATCGGGCCTGTCTAATAAAAGAAAATTGGCTCATAAATTACGTTCCAAAATAATTTTAATAAACATTAATATAATTTTTAATAGAGAATCTGGTTTTGAAATGAAATAATAGCAATTTCTTTAAAGGTTTTATGAATAAACCAAAAATGTATTTAATGAAGACAGATTATAAAGACATGTTAGATAAAACAACTCTGTGGCAATGAAAACAAAGGCTACTTTTGAATGAAACAATGATAGCTTATCGTCGTAAATTTACATCGTAATAATGTAAACAGTAGGTCCTTCAAAAGTAGGGTTGCCTGGTTTAACCGTACACCATTGGAATTTCGCTACGAGACATGATTCGCAATGATGAAATACGTAGACGAACTAAGCTTACCGACATAGCTCTCAAAATTAGCAGGCTGAAGTGGCAATGGGCAGGCCACATCGCTCG
>DWPV01003081.1:0-15880 GCA_018251915.1 Urbanus proteus proteus | reverse complement strand
GGGGCCGCTGGACGGACGGTTAGAGCTCCCACTCTAGCCGCCCGCGACCCCGGAGCCCCCTTTTAGTCGCCTCTTACAGGACAGGCAGGGGATACCGTAGCCCTATTCTGGTCCCGAAACTACAGGGACAAAACATGTATAGTACCTAACAATATAGTCATAAAGTTATAATGTCTATAAAATACGTAAAAACTCGTATTAAAACTTCATAATAAGATATTCATAACTAAGTTCTTAAACTTTTGAGTTCACACTGTTCCCCAAGATGTGCGAAACATGAACTCATACTTAAGCAGCTAGTGAATTTGACTACTTTGAAAATTTGACCTAAATCCTTGCCATCTAAATAACTGCCCAGCATTGGGAAAGTGATGATGATATGTACATACATAGTGTTAAAACAGACACACACTTTGAATTCTTTCTACACTCATTGCCCCATAGTGGGATTTTCTCCTGCGTCGTGGGTGCTGTTGATACACAAAGACAATTACACAAACATCATCATCGAACCCGGGACCGCGTGTAAGTCCGGTAACACCTCCGCCAACCTGGTCGTCGACAGTGATGATGTTATCTATGCACATACATACATACATTGGAGTCGTATCTTGTGATCGCTCTAACATTTATTTCCCGTCACAAAGTAACGGAAGTGGTCGTTACCGGTTGTTCTATTTCGTTGTATCTTTAAAGATATCTTGGATTTTCCTGTATTTCTATACGATGTAGAGTAGTGTCTTAATCATCTCTATGAAAGTATTGAACGAAATAATATATAGATAACCTCCTGTTACGAGAAAGTCGGTTAAAATAGTAACCAGGTTTCAAAATCTTCAAAAGCTTTAAGTTATGCAAAATATGCGAAGAAAATAATCACAAAATAAAGTCTTCCTCGTAGGTAATCATCACCATTATGTATGTACATCCTAAACAGACTTCAAGTAAAATAAGTGTTATACTTTGTTTATATACTTGCAGTCAATCCCTTATTGGTAAAAAGGAACACTTTTTCAAACACTTTCTTTGATTAATTCCGCCAGAGTCTAACCCAATACATCCATAGATAGTCAATCGGAGTCAAGTAAGCGCATACAAAATGCAGTAATTTGGAGCTCGTTAGCACTTACCATTAAATTACAAATGTATGAATTTGCAACATTCTCTTTGTTGTAACGACCCCTGTCGATAAATTAAATATCACCCTCGGCGATTTTCATCTCCCCCAAATGTGTTCCGGAAATCGCTAGTTAGAAAGAATTGTTGCGAGTTGGAAGAACATTTTTAAGGGTACGACCCTCTTTGTTTTATCTGCTGTTACGTGTCTACCACTAAAGTGGTAGCAGGATTCACCACCATCATACCTAAATCTACCGTGTAAGCAGTGTTAAGCGTTAGTCTGTCCCGGTTAATAAAATTGTGGTTAAGGTTATCTCCTCAAAGGCTTTCCAATTTAATCCTCGGGTTGTTTACAGATTTTTTATACGATGGAAGTAGCAAACGAGCGTGCAGTCCATCTGTAAGTGGCCGCCCATGGACACGTAAGCAACTCCAGATAAGATCACAGTCCTAGCTGAGGTCGGCCACAGATGCGTTGCTATCCCTGAAGACTGTTGTAACGCCTCGGGTAAGTATGTCTCCCCAACCACACTCTTCAAACCAGAACAAAGCAACGCTGAACACTGCTGTATAAGGCAGAAATAAGTGTGGCGGTGGTGCCACCAGAGTCGAACCTCAAAGGGCTCTACCACCTTTAATCTATGGGTAGCAGTGATCTCAGAAGTCATTTTCAGGTGGATTACATGCTCGTTTGCTTCGAATTCATAAAAAATGCAGTGATTTTGGACTCCGTAAAAATTTCAGGGTATGTTACTGACATTTTAATTAACAATGCAGCTATCTCGTTGAATAAACAGAATTCAAACCAATCCAAACCAAAATTGTGTAAATTCAATGCACCTTTCATAAAACAATGTATGTTTTCTTTAAATTTGTGGGATAATTAATTCCTAATATTAGGAACTCGCTCCACGACCTATGTCATCCATGTAAGGATACTCATATATCCAGCAATGAGACATGAAAAGGGTATATTATTGTCACCTACAAATTCGATATATGGTGCGTTTTAGCTTGGAAACATTATTAACTTATAAACAAAAACATTATAAACATAATAGCCCATTATTTCATTTGAAGTATTATTAGAGTCTAAGTATCATACATTTATTAGTTAACAAATTGTTCTAAATCTAAAATAACAAATGTCGTCTAGGCGACATAATAATACGAGTGTATCACATTTATCTGTGACTGAAAAAGTACAGATAATAAATTATTCTAACAACTAGGGCATCATTAGGCAGACGGAAAGCGTATACAAATGATATACACTCTTCAATAGATATTGTAGTTTCTGCTAACATATACGTATACGTATCGATATCAACAACAATGATTAGTGTATCTATTGTTGTGTCACAACACTCCCCAATTAGCGCATTGGTTGGGGGGCGAAGTGCCATGTGGCTAAGTCCCGTTGACTTCCTGTCGAGGGCATGAAGACTATCTGAAAAATTAATTGCTAATCGATTTTTCTTCTTTTTTGATCGAGTTTCTTTTGTTGCCTGATTCTATTTCGTATGGTTTGTCACGCTCAATTTTAAATCATTTGCTGCTGTAATTATTAATTTGTATTAGTAGTAGCAATACGTAAACGTGTCATGAGGAAATCTATATGCCTGAAAGCTATTCTTAAAATTTGACTTTGAATTATCTTTTATTTTCATTCTTAAAGGAGATGCTTAAACATAAACCATACAGAAACGCTTGTATTTCTTTATGTGTATGGAAAATAAAATTTAATAAATCTTTAATGCGCCTCTCGCTGCATTTATAGCGTTAATATTTTTATCTATACAAATTAATAAAATTTAAGTGTCTTAGTGTAGAAAGCGTTTTTATTAAATACACATGAAAGAATATACGACCTATAACAAAAACGCTGTTAAAAAAATGTCTGCTGTTTTGTTTGGCTGATGTAATCTTCTAAACGGCTGGACCGATTTTAACGGGACTTTCACTGAAAAATAGCTAAAGATCTAAGACGTAACATCGGCTACTTTAATTTTGTTTTAAAGCATTAGTGCGTGCTCCACGCGCATGTGCGCATGCTCTCTCGCGGGAGAGCGGGAATTCAGTGTATTTACTTCATAAAACACGGGAATCAGTAAGTCAATAAAATAAAAAAAGATACATATTTCAAAATTCACACAATATTTCCCATGTCGCGATATTTATTTACCGTAAAATTGCTCTTTGTTTTGTCAAACGCACTTCCCAATTAGTGCGTGCATTGGGGTGAAATAAGGGGCCCTGGCATTCAATAGGGGCCCCTGATATCTCGTTGATATTTTTATTGTACTCGTCGACATGTAGACAGAATGTCAAGTGAGAACTTGATACAAGTAGCCTATTATAATGTCATTTTTACGCATAGTGTTCAATGTCAATGCATTTAATTGCGTGGTTTCAGAATATACGTGTATGATGGATTTTCTACTCAATACATCGAAGTAATTTTATAAGTTTTGTTGTAAAATAACAGATGAGGAGATAGACTGGCGATTTAATATTAAAGAGTTTATTTAAACGAATACGAATGTAATAGCTAAAGGCATTAAATTAAAGTCTACCGACGGTGACCAATAAAATATTGTTCACCCTGGAGCAACCGAAAAACACAGCTTTTTATAATTACTGTTAAACGTTTACCCAAAAACTCTTTATCCGAAAATACCGGGATAAAAGCTCGAAAAATTTTGATTAAATCAAAACATAACGTGTACAAGCGAGCTCGTTAAAAATTAAATGACACGGAAACTCCAGCATTTTGCGTCGAACAAACAATCCGGTTTAATTTAAATAGCTATAGTGGCATAGCGCGGCATTGCGCGGTCGGTACCCGGATTGCGATGCACAGATCAAATTACTGCCGCTTCTATCTGGGGTAGGATATTTTCTCATAAAGCGTTTTAAACGACTGAAATTACCATATTAAATAGTTAAAATATAATTTTTAGTAGTATAATAGGTTCCAAGTAGCAAAGTTCCAGAAACAACCAATATTCTCTTGAATAGTAATAACATTTTTTTGCGATAAATTCTGTTGATTACTTATAGAAAAGTTATTTTTACCCACAAACCCTGTACTACATACTATAGTACCTACGCAGCCTGTAGTCAATAAGATTTAGTTTCGTGTAATAAAAAAAATGTTTCGAAAATAACTTGCATGGAAGTTTTACACGCAACATGCGAACCAGCCCTTAGCGAAGCGATGTAATATTAAAATTGAGTAAAGCAGTCTCTCGGCAATGTAAGCAAAAATTACAGTTTCTGACGTAGGTACATTGTATTAGCGCTGAGTTCCACTGACACATTTTAGTTTCGTGAATCCACTTCATATTTAATGCAGATTACTATAAAGTAGCTTGTGCACTGACAATTTTAACGTGTATTTGACATCTTTTTGATAAATATAGACGACCCGTGAGGTGCGTAATTGTTTTAATATGATACGCAAAGGATGCCGTGTTCGATTTCTGGCCCTGCAATATGAAGGTCGCTGATTTAATCCGGAACTAATTTAGTAACTCTTGTGAATCAGTGATGACAATGTAGATGATAACAATATACGTACAATCTGCGGTACAATCCCTTGGCGACCGGTCAGCCTAATGCACTTCGCACTTCACGTATATTGAGTCCCGCGACCCTCCGCAAAATTAATATATGCAATAATAGTACTTAACGAGCTACAAATTATGACTGTTTTTTGTGTGTAATTTCCGAAATGTCAAGTATTTAAAATTTTGAATTTAGATTTATTTCTTTTTATTATGTTATTTGAGCCAGTCCAAACTTTCTACTGTAGTCTCTATTAGTTATATGCCACTCTGGTTTCACTCTGAAAGTATAATCGCTAAATGCTAATATGTTGTGGTATGACCATTCCGGAATGTGAGAGATTAACTTACGCGACGTGTTTCAATTCAGTCCTCAGAAGTAGAAACTCATTTGAAGAATATCTCAAGTAGGACTTCTGTTCTATCTGGGATTGCTTGAGATGTCCATAGGCGGCAACAACCACTTGTCATCAGCTCGTTATATCATGTTCGTAAGCTAATCCTATCCTAATTATTAAAAATGTAAAAAAAAACTAATAAATTTGTTGACATCCAACAAACATGACATGATATGTTTAACGATAGTGCATTAAATTACTACCTGTAGCAGTAAATGAACTATAGAATGTGCGCAGAATAATGCCGCGTACCATAAACTACAAGCTTGTAAAAGTTAAATCCTTAAGCTCGTAATAGATACATAGTGCAGACAGGACGGACGGTGTATACGGGGCTTTAGAGTCGCTTTACAAACCAAATATTTGAAGTAGGTGTGCGTAGTTTCGCTTAATTTTTGGTTGAATTTCAAATGAAGGCATATAAAGTCAGATTACAAAGCTGGAATTCTTTAACATTGCTACAATTTCTAACATTCAACAGAACCGAATAGTATTCAAAGTTTGAAGTTTAAATTAATTTATGTTGGTGATTAATTAAAATGTCATCTTGTTTCAATTTATATTAAATGTTTTTTTCGTATGCAAATGAAATGTTAGTAATTAAATTATAAAATTTTAACTACAAACTATGTCAAAATCTGCTTAATATAAACGATTTTTGCTTAATCCCTCAAAACCACTTTTACTCTCAAAGACCTAGGGTTTAAAATCTCGTGGCTGAACCTCATCTGACATCTCTTAACTCTTAACTTAAAACAGCTTAGCTTTTGTCGGGAACAAACTGCCACCTCGGCGGGGAGAACCACCGGCTAAAACTAGCATTTATCTGAGACAAGCCGGAGCACATCCTTGCTGTATGCCTATGTGCGAAGTACGGCTGATTACCAATTCACTACCGATTGTTTACCGACGAAACAGTTTTACGGTATACGGTAAAACTTTATGAATATGATTTTTTTCAAAATTTGATGCTAATATCGAATTGATTTATAAGAACAATACTAAAATTGTAATACAAACAATATGTATTACGCGTATCTTATAAGTGAGAATTATTTTATATTTTAGCTTTAGACTTTTATATTTTAACTTTACTTTATAATTTATATTGATAAGGTTAAAAAACACTTTATGATACAATAATTTACAGAGGTCAACGTATTTTGCCAAAATACCTATACATTTTCTGATACGGTGTATGAATGTAATTTAAAATATTGCCGTATTACACATATACCTACAGGATGTTCTAAAATCAACCTGTTCTTATACTCATCATTCTGGTAACTATTATTGTCTTTACAAAGTTACGATTCTTTAATCTCATCTAGTTTAAGATTTAAATTTGTCTACACATTGTTCATAATTAAAGCCATAACGCAGGTAAAATTTAATTCCAAGCAACTCGGCAGTATTTCCTCTTCCTATGTCCACACCCGACGACGGAGACGTCCGGGCGGCTGTCTCGTGTCCCATTATGCCGGAATCACCGCTAGGCCGGCATTAACATAGGACACTGCAGCTGTATTCACTGCAGACACTTCACTATAATACGTATTATGTACTCTACATAGCACAGATTAGTGTACAGTTAATAATCGCTCTATTTTAATAAAAAAAGTTATATTTACTCTTAGTAGGAGACATTGGAGAAACTAAAATTGCAATATCATTGTAGGTTTTCTTTATGAAAACAAATAAAATTTTTTATGACACTGCATTTGTATTTTTGCAGAAAAGGCTGAATAGTACGTATGTAAAGTAAAACTAAATATTTTAGTAAAGTATGTTACTGCAAGATAGTATTAAACTCGCACCTGGTAACACTAAGATTATAGCTCCTCATTAGGCAATAATGTAGAAACGACTGTAATTAATAATGTTAGTAACAAGCGTGGTGGAGTAGCTTATATAAAATTAGGGTAGCATAGTCATGCATCATCCAAGAATCATACCTATCGAAGGCCCTATGCCCAAAAGTGAAATACAAAAAGAATTTTTGTCAAGTGTGATCACAAGAACCAACGTATAAAATAAAAATATAGTTTCATATAACGTCTGGTACAGTAGTGCAAGAATAAAATAAATAAAAACACAACGACAACTGAAATAACCGGCCACCAGAAATAAGAGCACTGACAAACAGACAGTACGGTAAAAACAAACAACGTGCAATAAAATATTGCATCGGAACAAACACCGGAGCGACTCCGATTGATTCATCGGATTATAGACCTGCAGCTTCGGATCTTGATGCCGGAGTTGTACCTTATAATCTGAATGGAATGAAGTTTATCTATCGTATCACGTAAAGTTACAGAGTGCATACAAATTGTTAGTTACATTTATAGAAGAAAGAAAATAAGTTTATTCGTGATATCTAGAACACATAATAGGTACAAACAACTATAGTAGACTACATTAATACACACTTAAAAGACTTGTTACGACTTAAATTGACAAGAGTGGCAATAAGTTTATTCTTGATCCATCAGTTATTTCGTATGAGAAGGTATTGATCAATAATCGTTTATTGCTTAAAACGGGTACATTATAGATATTAAAAAAAATTAACGTAATATATCCGAACAATAAAGCAAGGCAACAACGTAGATCCGAATATTTAATTACTAAATAAAATAACAACAAAGTAAATATAACAGTGTGTGTACATACTACATAATATACAGGATGTGTATGCAAAGTAAATATTATGAATTTATACAGCAGAGGTACGGAACTGAAAAGAGCAGCGATTGATTTATCGGATTATAGTGAAGGGCTCCCTTCGGATCCGACGCGGGATTGAGGTTTACAATTGGACCTTTCCAACATTTACATAATGCGTGGTTCGACCACAAACTAAGGTAACCTCAGGAAGGGATTGGAAAAGTTAGATGTCAATATTTAATTCATTGTAAATATATTTTTTAAAAAATATTTATGGAAGCATTTTTTTATGTTGAAGTATCAAATAAGAACTAGGATGGTAAAAGTGAATTTTCTTCAGTGCCCATTAATGCCAGAATACTGCTGCGGTAAGACAGAAACACGACGATAAAATTCTATGATCTTTATCGCCTATATTTAATTACTAGCTGATCCCCGTGTTTTCACCCGCGTTTAAAAAGTAAATGGAATATATACTTAAACATAAATGTCATCCTACTCTCCCGCGACGGTGCGCGCATGGGCGTGGAGCGCGCGCCAATGGATTAAAAAAAATTAAAGTAGCTTATGTCACGCCTTAGACCTTCAGTTATCTTCCAGTGAAATTCCCGTCAAAAACGGTCCAGCCATTTAGAAGATTACCTCAGCCAAACAGACAGACAGACAGACAGACAAACAGACACAGAAAGACGGACAATTTTTTTAATTGCATTGCATATGCATTGAGTAAAAAATGGTTATTTTGAAATCGAACAGACACTTAAATTTTATTTATTTGTATAGATCCTGTTACGTATTCAATAGTATTTACTCTAAATCAGTTTAGAGATTTGCGTTAATGTCAATAAAGTTCGATGCATTGGAGTTGTGCAACATTAACCTAACTGTTTCATTGCGTTCATGATGGATTTTAGCTACCGATTCTCATTGTACCGATGAGTTGTGATTCAGTGAGCTCATTTACAACTGGCGATTGGTTCGTATTTATGTCGGAGTCAATATTGAAAGGTACTGTGACAATATTTACCAACGCCACATTAAATGGACAATGACTCACGAAGCTTTACTATGTTGGTTTATTTTGCGTTCCGAATCGAATGTAGGTACTTTTTGTTGATCAATGATACTACATATGTAGAGTAATGTGCAGTGAAATATTACCATTAAAATTAATTAGAATTACGAACATTTAAACGATGCATATATCTGCAATAAATATAGTACGATAACGATACAAATATTCAAAATTATTGGGAGAACGATGTTAATTTAATTATTTTGTATGATTTGATCCATTGCCTAAATTATATTTGTATATGCTGTAACTTTTTACTCTTACCTAGGTTATACTTAAAAATCATGTACATAATATAGGATTTTTAAAAATTCAACTAAATCTTGGTACATATTAGTGGAGATACCCAATACCTTGGTAATTATTGACCTATGACCCAGTGTCATGCTTACCTATACCTATATTTATACTTATTACGTTAACAATTGCTAGAAATAAGAAAATTTTGAGAAGTATCAATGAAAAACAGCAAACGCACGCAACCGGAATCAATAAGAAACTCCAAGTGCCAGACAGCGGAATGCGCTCGGTGGGGCGCGAGAGTCGATAGGTAACTGAAATTACGAGCGTTCTCTTCAATTTTTCTATTGCTTGACTTCTTCCGTAGAAACATTGGAAGATATTCCATTTCAATGAGTTCATTGAAAAGTCCGCAGTACGGCTGGCGTGCCGCCAGTGGTGTGCGGATTATCTTTGCCTCTGCTCCCAACAGTGATGATGCTTGGTTCGAATAATCCCCATTAAGTCGTGATAATACGAAAAATTTGGTCGTTTGCGATCAGAACTTATTGATTTAATTTTGAAAGTTGTAGAACTCTATGTAGTTCGACTCCGGCGGCACCACAGCAAAACCTATTTCTGCTTTGTAACAGTAGTGTTAAGCACTGCTGTTCTGGTCTTGAAGGGTGTGGTAATGCATACATACTTATCCGAGGCGTTCCAGCTCAGTCCTCAAGGGTAGCAACGCATCTGTGGTCAACCTCAAGTAAGATTGATCTGGGGTTGATTTCAGATGTCCATGGGCGGCAGAGGCCACTTTTCATCAGGTGGTCGTTTGATTATCCGATCATATAAAAAAAAAGCCTTTGGACGGTGCCTTACGCTATTATAGGAGTAAAACGAAACCGATATGTTTACTTACTTGTTTTGAAACAGTTAAGATTGTCCGAGAACACACAAATAGTAGTAGTAATAAAGATTGTCAATTTATTACTACTACTATTTGTGCGTTCTCGGAAGATAAACTCCGTTTTGATGACCTTACAGAAGATTTTGTGAAAACCACAACTATAATATATTTAATGCTCGTTAGTAGGTACTTAGTACCTACTAAGAAAAAACTTTTTTGTAGAATCACGAAATTCCAAATATTTGTTAAAAGGGTATAACAATGTCACTCATATTAATAGAATTTAAATTCTGACGAAAATGCTACAGTCTTTAAGTTCAAATCTATAGACTTTGATGAATGCTAAGTAAATTATCAAAATAATAATTCTAGCACTTAATTGACATTTTCATCGTAGCAGTGGAACTAATTTCGCAATCAACGCTGAATTAGCAATTCCCTGGAGCTTAAAACATTAGCAAATTAATCATGAGATTGATTCGCTAATAAATTGTAATTAGGCCAATAATGTCATTGCTTCATAAGCCCTAACAGAATTGTACCTACTGCTTCATTGGATACCTACGTATTAGACTAGGGTATAATATATGATCAAAGAATTTGATGATTACTTAAAATATTTAATTAAATTCCTTAATGGATGTTTAAATATACATTTAAGTCTAATCTAATTATGAGATGATGATCTTAATATGTAGAGTCGCATAATTAGATGATATAATACACGCATACACGAATGCACAAACACTCAGACCCAGAACAGAAATCCAAATTCATCATTTAGATGTCTGTCTGGCCGGGAATAGAACTCAGGACCCATTCAAAACCGGTATGGTAACCGTTCCGTCGTGAAATATTCAGAGTTGTTTCCACAACCCTTTTTATATTGTACTGCTGGGTACAGGTACTCTCACAACTTGGGGATACTTGAACCATACTCCACCTTATTCTAATGTGTTTTAACGAAAGGGGGAGGGGTTAGTGGCCAATACATGCACTATGGATTTAGAGATAAGGCCTTCGACATAGTTATTTATAAACTAGCTGATCACGGCGATATTACCCGCTTTTAAAAAGTAAAAAAAATACATATTTAAACATAAGTGTTATCCTGCTCTCCCGCGACGGCGCGCGCATAAGCCTGGAGCGCACGTCAATGATTTTTTCAAAAATTAAAGTAGCCTACGTTATGCCTTAGACCTTACTATCTTCCAGTGAAAGTCAAAATCCAAAATCGGTCAAAATCGGTTCAGCCGTTTAGAAGATTACCTCAGCCAAACAGACAGACAGACAAGATTTTTTAATTGCATTTTCGTTATAGATATCGTGTATACTTTCATATGCATTGAGTAAAAAAATGTTATTATGAAATCAAAAACAGACACTTGAACTTAAATAAAAAAATATTTGTATAGATTAATGTTTTCTTATTTCTTAGGCCGCCCCACACCAGTAGTAAGTTGGCTCGTCAACGGACCCCCGCCCCCGCGGTCCCGGGGGGGAAAGCCCGACCCCTAGGGGGTGGGAAACGGGCAAGAGACGAAACACCTGAAGAGAGAAGATCTGAACACCACGTTTAAGTGCCGAGCCACTAACACACATCTGGTACCGCCGCAGGAAAAGGCAGTACGCTTGGAGTTGAATCGTAAGTGATGTTAAATTCTCAAAGTATTAGAAAAAAGATACGAGTTTATATTATGACTAGCGACCCGCCCCGGCTTCGCACGGGTTCAATGCTGATACTAAATATACTACAGAACAAACTGATAAGCATACATAGGGATATAGGGACAGAGAAAGCGACTTTGTTTTATACTATGTAGTGATTATGCTGATAATAGTTGACATTAACAATATTGTTAACAACTTGTTTTAAAAAATACTCAACAAAAATGGTAATAAGGTAAGCACAATAATTTTCTTAGCTGTGTTATTCGACAATACAAAACTTACATTGGTTAACAGAAATAACTTTTGAACTTCGACGGTGTTTAATAATAACTTAAACTCTTATGTCAATGTTGAACTCTTCCAATTTAAGTTGGATTTAGTGATGAAATGGCCCTAGTACTAGTTGAACTCGCGTAAGAAAATTTTCATGACACCATTTAATATTTAGTACTATGTTGAAAATATTTTATTGAATAGGCCACGAAACGCCAATTTAGTTCTCAAATAGTTAACCTCAGACAAGGCTCCAATCATATCTAAAGTTACTAATTGCAACTAACGCCCATCTGTTCATGGCAGTTGCCACTTAGGTAAGTGTAAATTATATGCACGTTTTTATATTTATTAAGAAGTGTTAATAAATATAAAAAAACGTGCAAATAAACAAAACTAGGTATAAAAAAACATTTTTTATTTAATTTTATAATTTGTCTGAAATCGGAAGCACAGTGATTGGTAATTTTTTAATACTTAAACGTGATAAAAGATCACTTTTACAATATAATTCTGTTTTTCATATCGTTTCGTAGCTTTTAATTTACTTCATCATTTCGAAAATTTAACGGCATAAACTTAATATCATAACGATAGATAAAGGAAGGGTATAGTTAAGCTCGCATAGCACAAGATGTAGCGCTAAGAGGATACTAAGGAATTACTTAAGTGATATCGATCGTTACCACTGTCGCTGTAATCGTCTTACAGCATCATTGCTCAACTATTACTGAAGTTTTTCTAAGAGGAGTCCAGGAAAGAACGAGTTGATCTTTAACTTCCAGTTTCAATTTACGTTTAAAGGTTTTATTAATCAAGTTGTATTATGGTTTGTATTTTTTTTTATTGTTACGCTTACTCGATTTTTTTATGTGTATTTATGGTAGGTATTGTAAAAATCCAAATGTAAACAATAAGCTAGTTGTGCATGTGTTCATTTAAATCCATGACTAATAAAAGATAAACGTAAGATAATACATGTTATAACATAACAAAGTATATTTCACGTAAATGGTAATATTTATAAAGTTTAGATTTTACTGGAGATACATATGGAATTTTGCGAATAGTTTGAGTATTCGTGATGTTAAAGCTACGATTTGGTTCATTTTGAAATTCAAATGATATTTCAAATGCGCTGGCATCATCTCTATAATTATTTCTATTTTGCAAATTTGTAACAATAGCGTGGAACTGCTCTGTTATTTATAGGGTTTGGCAAATGATATCTGGCAAGTTATTTCAACCCGTTATGAACGCAAACCGTCTCAACTTAGGTATCAAGGGATAATAATGCATTTGTGATCGGTCTCATGTGGGGTTCTCTCCTATTAGGAGTTAGTTACAGACTTCCGGGTGCGGCAGTGACCACTTAACACTAAATGATCTGCGAGCCGTTAGTGCTTTTAAATTTTAGATAAATTACAGAATTTGGTCAAACAGTACGAAATAAATGACAAAGGAATAAAATATAAAAAGACGCTTTCTACACTTATAGCGCCACAGTAGGATTTTCTCCTATGACGTGGACACATAAACGTAAACACCCAGACTCAGAACAGAAATTTAAATTCATCATTCAGATAACTGTCTGGCCAAGAACCGAATCTGAAGCCCACTACGCGGTGACCACAGCGCCACGCAGGTCGTCAAATGTTACAACATATGTTTATAAGATCACTTTAAACGTAAATAAATAAAAAAGTACAGAAGGAAAGCAAGATAAGAATTAAAAGTAAAAGTAAGAAACGTGAAGTAACAAGGAATTAGACATTACTTCAAGGTAACAAAAGGCAGAAGCGCAATATACGAAACGGTTGAGTAAATGGCACGTGGAAAAAGTCTCCCGGGCGACGTAATTTTCTTTTCTGTTACACTTCAACTATACGGTCGTCACTACAATGGCGCTTAACGAGTAAATTGTCTCAGATAAGTGTATTTCTAAATAAACTTTTCACTTAAAGAGTAAGAAAATGCTGCTGTAGGAATTCATTTTTACTGAATCCTGACATTGAATCCCAATTTTTTTTTTTTTTACGTATTCGGGCTTATAATATCGGCATTCACTTTCAACGTAACTTACTTTGCTTTAAAGATAAGATTTTTATTGACATAAAACAAATTACAAAGATTTGTACATAATCATAAATATTTGATATAGTAAATAAGATACTGTGTCGCAGCTATTATAAACAAAATATTTTTCTTATACCTAATCAAGCTACAATTTTGATTAGAACGAAAAAGCGTGGCGAAAATTATGGCGAAATTCAATCCACTAATCAACCAATACTCCACAAAACTCCACTCAAAAAAACAGTATACAAGGAAGTAAAAAACACAACGAAATTACAATATAACATTTTAGACTCATAAACGTTCCTCGCGACACAATTTACGAACCGCCATCTTTTTATTTTCTCTCAAACTTACGTCAGCGACACAAATGTCAGTGTGTGGTACGTCTTTCGTAAAAGCTCCGAATTTCGCTTTGTGAAGCAAATGTAGGTACACAAGGTTTCCTGTAATCTTATTTTTTTGCGGAGCTAGTCTGTGGAAAAATGGGGTACTATAAAATTCACTCGCCGTAATGAGATTGTTTCGGTATTGGGAATCGCGATGGATGAATTCGATCCTATAGAATTTTTAGAGGTAGTATTTTTTTCATGGTTTCGCGTGCGATTATTTTAGTGATTCCAAAAAATTAAAAAAAGAAACAAAAATAGTTGAAATTAAATTTATGTTTTTCGGCATAAGTAAGAAAAGTGCAGTTAACAGTTTAATTAATAAATACATCCATAATAATATGAATTGTTAAAAGAAAATGTCTAAAATTACGTTAAAATTATTTTAAGTAACTACTTGATATTAAATCATATATTATGTATAGCGGTCTTAGGTGAAATTTCCATCCCACTACGTGTGTATACTATATAGATGGTAGTGACCATTCACCATCAAGTGGTCTACATGCTCTTTGGATACTTCAATTATCAAGTAAAATGTTCCAAGCAAGGCAGACTCTAAAGAGAGATTATAATTTTAAATTCCTTACGCAATCCACTCAAAGGATGACTTCTCGTGCACTACTTTCAAAACGTGTTCTATCTGGAGTTGATCGAAGCGCCTTGTTGTTAAGGACCTTATGTAGCTTAAGAATGCCACTCTTAACCAACGTAGTCATTAGCTTTCTCATACAGCGAGGTTGTATGCATAAATTATGTACTGTGACACTGGTAACCCTGATCTATGGCGAGGTAATCCTGATTATTATAATTGGAAATGACCGTTTATTTGTTTGTTTGTTTGTAACGCCTTCACGCCTTGACTGCTCAACCGATCGTTATGAAATTTTGCACACACATTGCCGGGGTTCTGAAAAAGGACATAGGGTACCTTTTATCCCGAAAAATGATACTATGATACCCGAGGGATAGAAAAGTAACTTTTATACCTAGAATGTACTTTGATACCTATGGCCTCTTTGTGCGAACGTACACAATAGCGCGAGCGAAGCTGCAGATAAAAACTAGTATTAGATAATCTAGTAACCTAGAATTTTCGGATGAGTAGAATTTAGACACGTGCTCTCACTAGTTATATTATAAGTTGAAGGAAATGGTTGTTGGCTATGTATACGTCTACTATCATAATTATATTCACTTTAAACATTTTTTCAATATACATATTTGATCAATAACACTACTTTTATTTGGCGCATACGAAATGTCAATAAAAAGTAGTACCTACCTACCTATAAAGAACTTCATAAAAATTCTAAAATATTTATTAGAACTAGCCTATATTAATTTCGGTGTAATGCAGATATTGGACATGAATATTCAAAGATGTGAGATTTCTTAAAAAATCAGACCTTGTGTATAACCTTTAATGTATGTATGACGACCTGCGTGGCGGAGCAGTTACGATACCGATCTGACGCGCAGTGGGTCCCGGGTTCGATTCCCGGCCAGAC
>DWPV01003080.1:0-15881 GCA_018251915.1 Urbanus proteus proteus | reverse complement strand
CTTCCACTCTTGCCGCCCGCAGCCCCAGAACCCCCTTTTAGTCGCCTCTTACGACAGGCAGGGGATACCATAGCCCTATTCTGGTCCCGGAACTAATACCTACCTAGGGACAACCAATACCTACCTACTGCAGTTACAAACATGCGTAACGGGCGCAATGACTGTTGGCAAAAACCTAAGACGCCTATGTCTGGCAGTGGACATCAAAAGGCTAATAGATTTATGTAAATTTGAGAATCAATAATGCCAAAAATAAGCATCTGTTTCGTAAGTGGCGTTATATTTAGCGAGTTATTTTGCAACGCACCGATGACGCGGCGAAACTGCGGCTATCCACTTATGACCGGAGGTTATTCAGCAAAATGTCTGTGATGACGCCTAACCGATCATTACTCAAGCCGTAATCTTCGACACCGCTCATTATGACGGAATCTAGTGTAACTAACAACGAATGGAAGTTAATGACGTGTGGTCGAATCGTATATTCATATTTTACATATATTGACTAAAAGCATTATTTTATTACATGAGTACCATATGAGCATGCAGCCCACCTGAAAGTAAGTGGCCACTGCCGCCCATGGACATATATAATCAATCCCAGATAAGATCACAGTCCTACCTGGTATCGACCACAGATGCGTTGCTATCCCTGAAGATTAAATTGAAACGCCTCGAATAAGTATGTATACCTAAGAGTAGGTAGGTAGAACAATTTTATGTTAGTAGATAGATAGAACTCTACCTTCGAAATACCCACTCTGTCTTTACCTACGTGTACAGCTCTTGTTTTGGTTTGTATTAATAGTACTAAAAATATAGTTTACTAGATCCACTTTATAAAATAATTATTTATTGATCGCTGGTGAACCAAACTGATCAATAATGGCTCCAGGGTTCGATTTCCGACCAGATCAGTATCTAAAAATGAAATGAGATCTATTCTGGGTCCTATGATAAGTCGTTATATCATCTGCGAATAAAGAAACCCATTACAATGTAAACAACAAATGATATTCCATTTTATAACAGAGCCTCAGAAAACTATTTTTTACTTATTATTACAAGAACGGATTCTCCTTATCTTACCAAGTAAAGTTTATGTAAGGGTGGAGTTGTACAAATAGAATAGGTACATAACGACGCGCGTATCGGAGATATCTCCACCGGCCGTAGCCCGCTGATAATTCTTGCTAATATGCAACAGCTTACATGAATTCTGTTAGCTTTTAGATTAAATGTACCTTACTAAGTTTTTCATGATGTCTTTTGTATTTTTCAGCAAAAAACACGACGGTGTACGTCGGTGTTAATGTCAACAGAGTATCAGGAGTCGATGAAAATAAGGAGGTATGTTGGCATTGCATAATAAAACGATGAGTATCACTTTTATTTTATCCTACGAATTGAAATTGTTCAAACGATGTACATGTACCTATATATGCAGTGTTCAATAAGCTTAATTCACTTAAATCAACCAGTGCTTGCCTTTTTAAATTGGTTGAATATTCTTTAGAGCTGCAAATATAACAGAATGTCTAGTTCACTAAAAGACAATTTTAACTCCTAACCGGGGAACCTTATTTTCACATACAATATAATACTTTAATTTAGTTTAAATTTACTTTAAATAATATAGCACATATCATATCATTTTAATAATTTATTTTGTGGGTGAGTAATATGGTCTATCTTCACAGGAGATAACCCTGGACGTGTTCCTCCAAGTCTCCTGGGAGGAACCTCGTCTCAAGGTACCTTCTGGTAAACCTTTCATCGACCTGCCGTGGGAGTTCCGGCAGCTCATATGGATGCCAGATCTGTACATCTGGCAGCTGCAGACCATGAGGATCCTCTCCGTGCTGCAGGAGATGGCCTCGCTCAGGCTCTACTCGAACCACACCGTCTCAGTCAGTATTGGGTTCGTCCATTTTGTTTTATTACTTTCAACAATTTTAAACATTTTATCATTGTTTAAGAAATGAAACGGTTCTCTATATTGAGTTCCACAAAAGTATTACATATTTCCATCACTTGCTCCTATTAAACGGTATAAATATTTTTATGTTCTAGAATTGCTAATATAAAAATACTTAATCTTAGAAATAATCTTATCTCTGTCAAGTTCTTATTATTTGTTTTCTTTCTATAAGTGATACGTGACAAATACATAAATCTCTTTAAAAAGACTACAATGTACATGAACTATCACAAATATATTTTATTTTAAGCTTTTTATTTTATTGTTATTGTGAGGTAATAGGAAGATTTTCAATATATAACTTTACCAAAATGACATAATTTAAATTGTCCGCCAAATTATTTTAAAGATCATTTTCATAATCTGTATATTAGTTTTCATACAATAATATTGTTAGAATGTACTCTGCCGCTAGAAATAACCACCAACGTCACATTTGTATAATGTAATCTACTGTAATGTGCCAGGTATTAAGATGCAGGTGACACACTGTTTCAGCATGTTATACATCAAATAAAAATAGCTAAAATGTTGAAATACCTATGTTACTTTCCAGAAAGTACTCAGTAAATAGTTTATGCAGCTAATATTAAAACAAACGTCCAAACTTCTCTTGAATTTACGCAATATTAAGGGCTAAAGTTAATCATTGTAGTTAATTATTCACTTCTATTACGTATGTCGTTAATGTAATGTACACAGTAATTTAATATGTATATTGAGAAAAAAAATCCGATTTTGTGTTTTATATTATTGCCGACATTATCTCTCTACTATGTGGTGAGACTGTTCTATGTGTAAATAGAAAGTAAGTAGACAATATTTTCCAAAATTTCACTGTAATTTCGATCGAATTCTAAACGATAAAAGTTTCGTCTTGACCAATTTTAGTTTTTATGTGTTTACAAAATGTGCGTCATTCTCAATATTTACCTACACCAGTGGTCGGCAACCTTTTGGTAGGCAAGGGCCAAGAGGTGACAAAATCAACTAAAGACGGGCCACACTTGGGATATTAACCTTAGAAGTCCAATATACATACGGTCATATCTTTCATTCATACATTTTTTTTATACTTATAACTTATTTAGAAAACATTCACGGGCTGCAAGTAAGACGTTGGCGGGCCGCATGCGGCCCGCGGGCCGCGGGTTGCCGACAGCTGACCTACACATTTAATGTTTCTATCAACTATTTTAAGTGTTTATTTTCTTTTTTCAGTGCCACAATAACTATAAAATGCCAGATGGACTTCGTCTTGTACCCTCTGGACGTTCAGAACTGTGCCATAGATTTTAGTAGCTGTAAGTTTATATTTATATTTAAAAAATCCAACTAATTTTACACGGAAAAAATATTCCTAAACATGTCTGTTACCCGTTCCTCCGTTATCTGCTAAAGAAATATTTGTTTATTTGTAATTGATAAACTTGGTAACTTCTGAAATTTCAGGCTGAAAATGCGAAAATCGTTAAGCATATCAGAAGATTAAGCGCTTCTGACGTGTTTTAAACACGTATGCTGACAAATTATTTCATACGAATTAAAATTATTTTACCTTAACACAATTTGAAAAAACCTTACCTAGATTTATTTGTAGATTATGTGAAAGATATATTTCGCATATTTATCCTATTACTTATCGCACCATCTACGCGAAAGAGCAGAGTAACGTATGCCAAACTAGTATTACATATAAAAAATGACGTTAATCTTTATTGATGAAAAATATTCACTAATATTTACGTCCTTCAAAGTGAATGATTTGCATAATAGCACATCCAACCTTCACCTCGGTGATTATTGTATGTTATTAATAAACACCAAGATTCATGTCATGATAGCTACACGTAATAAATTAGATACTTGATGTGGTCAGTTATAAATCATATGTGTGCTATGTCAGGTACGCAAAAATAATTTTACGCTCGGAAAATATCGGAGAATTATTTTTCAAATTATCTTTATGGTTTGCAGATAAGATTGATGATTGACTAGAAAAAAATATTTATAACGGATTACGAGTTATTTACAAGAACTTTTATTATTATAAAAATCTTGTCAATATACTAGACATATAAGATAAACGAAAATTAAAAAGAACACTCTTATCCAAAGTCAACAATATAGACTCCTTACAAGATAAGTGGCTACGAAGTGCTACGAAGGGCTACGAGAGATCCTGCTACAACAAGCAACGTTGTGTACATCCACAGAGCTGACAGCAATTTTTGACTTAATAAAGTTATACTCTGGAATTATACAGAGCTGCTAACAATAAAACTTCTTTTACATCTACAGACATCGAACCTGCTATTACCGATAAAATCATATTATTCGATAGATTATTTTACACTTATGTACGTTACGGTAGATACGAGTATAAATACATACTTCATTCGCTATTCTACAGACATATTTTATATAGGTGTAAAAGTAGTTTTAGTAAGAAAATTAAGAGTTCATTTAATATTTTTTTATCACGTTTAGACAAATACACCACAGAAGACGTGCGGTTCGAGTGGCGAGAGGTGGGGACGTGGCTCGGCGTGGTCGGCGAGCAGCGCGACCAGTTCCGCCTCCCCAAATACGTGGTCAAATTCGTCACGGACAAAAGTAATCATATTCGAAATTTTGGTGAAGGTAAATGTAAATTTATTGCTTTGCGCTTAAGTTTGCGCCCCCAATATTGACTAATCTTTACCGACCCACTAACCGATTCATCCCACCGCGAACGAAGCGATAGTAAAAAAAGAAAAATCTGATAATTCAAATCAAAACATGGAAATAATAATGAGACATTGTACAAATCATTTCATTAAAAAAAATGATGACCTTAGTGGATAAATCTTACACCTAATACACGTAATACCTATTCGTTGTAAATAACAACTAAACAACTAGATTGAGAAATAGACGCCACATTTCACAAAACAACAAAATTAAAGCGACTTAATGATTAAAGAAATTGGTCAAATCAATTAATATGTATCACTCTCTGGAGCTACAAAAATGCTTGTTATAGCAAAACAATCCGAAAAAACATGCCAGCGTTATTTATTTTTGTGGCAGTTGTATTAGTTTTCAACACAACTTGGTGTCTACGTAAAAGCTAAAAGCTTTAAAAAACTCGTTATAAAAATATATAAGGACCATATATTTTCGCGGTGGGAAAAATCACGCTGTCGCGTTGCTGTCGCCGGCATGCTGTCGCAATGCTTGTGCCCGACGCGGATGGTCATTCCATACTAGGGTTGCCACCTTTATTTATATAATGCAATATTGTACTTTATATTATACACAAAAAACTAAAGTACGAAAAGAACTATAGTTTAGGGGCTGTTCCCCGAAATCGATCCATGATCAATGATGTCTAATATTTAGAAATAGGTCGGCGAAATTAAAGGTTGTCAGAAAAAATCGACGCTTTGACCTATACTGATTTTACGAGATTTATTGATAAAAAACAAGGACTTCGAACCGTTCGTTCTCATATGTAAATTAAAACATTTTTCTCTCAACTAGATTTTTGCAAAGTTTTCATAAGAAATACTTTTTTCTCCAAAAAAAGGTGGCAACTCTATTCCATACGTATCCTTCCTTTTGAGATTTTGTCTGAATTAAACGGTACACTAAGGTACCCTTACATCCGTGACCAGCGCAAACGATGTTGTAAATGTCTGGTTGTGCATGCAAGCATGTAAGTAAATGTTTAGTCAGTAGACGTAAAATATAGCTTCGATTTTCAAAATTTTAGGCGTGCTTTAATGACTCCAAAGTGAAGATAGTCAAGCTATTAAGTATAATATATCTGCAATGTATAATATATCTGCAATGTAGTACGTGCATAACCCTTCCATCATAGGTCCTGAAGTAACAAAAATATTTAAAGACCCTTCTTCACATGTCGGCACATAGGAATTAAGATATTTCCTTGTAATGTTGACCGCTAATAAACGTAGCATGCTATGCTTGATATCATATTGCTATTTGTGCCTGTAAATTTGCTTTGATTGTATTTGTAAAGTTATTAGATTAAAAACCGTAATTGTAAATTGCAAAATTCCCTGTAAAACCTTACGAACTATAACGTAAGTAGGTTAGTAGGCAAATTACGTGTTAGGTAATGTTACTATAATTGTGCGACCCCTTAATGCAATTTTAATTGCATCTGCTTCCTATTTCGTACAATAAAAATCACTGCCTCCGTTGAACTTTCCCATTAAAATAGTTACTTGTTTAATTAGCTCCAGTTTAACTCAAATAAAACTTTTGTGTTTTTTAACGATGTCTACCTATGAAAATCTATAAAATATAGAAAATTCTGAAACTATTTAGCCTTAATATGTATGTGTTTATGTATATTATAAAGATATTCTCTTATTCCTATCGATAAAGGACTCCTATTTAAGTTAGAAGTAGAAATTAGATACATGTGTCCGTAATCTAAGAACATACCATAAAATACAGTTTAATTAAAGCATTCGTTTCAGGTGAGCACTCAGCAGCTAGGTTGCAAATCAAGCTGTCCCGAGAGCTGCGAAGCTACCTCCTGGAGAGCTACCTCCCGTCGTCGCTCTTCGTTATCATCTCGTGGGGCAGCTTCTGCGTCATCCCAGAGATCGTGCCCGGTCGCATGGTCTTACTCGTCACGACGCTACTGTCTCTCGTCACTATGTTCGATACAGTCAGGTAAGCTACTTACCGTCGTCGCTCTTCGTTATCATCTCGTGCGGCAGCTTCTGCGTCATCCCAGAGATCGTGCCCGGTCACATGGTCCTACTCGTCACGACGCTACTGTCTCTCGTCACTATGTTCGATACAGTCAGGTAAGCTACCTACCGTCTTCGCTCTTCGTTATCATCTTGTGGGTTAGCTTTTGCATCATCCCCAAGATCGTGCCTGGCTGTATGGTCCTGTTCGTCACGATGCTGCTCTTCTTCATCACTATGTTCCGTACAGGTAGGCCGTCCTCTCTTCGTCATCGTTTCGTGAGGTATTAGCTAGCACGCTCTTTTAATTAAATCTGTGGCGTAAACTTAAATAGAATCTCGGAAACAAGACAGCAAAAGGCATCTAGGTAAAGAATTTATTACTTTCAAACCAATATGTTCAGTCAACTTTTCTCTGATGCTTCAATGAATACTAAAACATTTTCTGTAGCCATAAGTGGAATTACATGTATCTTAACATTCTTAAAACTTAAAATCGATGTTTTTATTATAATTTATAACATGTATTTCTGTTAGTGGTTCTTTTGAAATAAATAAATAAATACTCCTCAGTACAAACTCACCGGACGCGCTCGAGCTGAAGTGCATCGAGGTGTGGCTGATATCGTGCACGCTGTTCGTGTTCCTCGCGTTGCTGGAGTACTTCGTGGTGCTGTTCGGCATCCGCTACGACAAGAGCTGGAGCAAGCGGCGGCAGGACCTGCGCCGCGCCGCCTCCGCCGCGCAGCTCGCTCCACCAATGCATATGAACCATGCGCAGGTTACTTGTGTTTAATATTCTGCTGTCATTTGCCATTATACAATACTATACGACGAGATTTCATACAGTACTGTATAATACATTAGAACGCAATACAATGCTATGAAATGAAATGCAATGCAACGCAATGCATAGAAATGCAATCAAATACAATGCATTGCAATCCTATGCAATTAAATACAATGCATTGCAAGTCAATGCAATTAAATACAATGCATTGTAAACCAATGCCATTCAATTAGGTACATATGCATGAAATGCAAAACAATATAAAGGCGTATATTATATTTTATTGTGTACTTCAAGAATGATAGTAAGAGATAATTCAAATACGTATTTTTAAACTACATAATTAGCGTCTATGTCTAACATAACATTAGTTTCAGTATAGTACGATTATTATGGGTACAATCGTTATTTTTTGTAAGTAAGGGTGGGAAGACATTATTTCCAAATAATTTATTAAACAAATTTGAGAACTAAAGGAGCTTTTAAGCTAGTTTTCAAAACAAACCCATACGTTTTACGCTCCAATTACCTACGCTTAATTACAGAAGCGGCTTATGTACCTACCTACCAATATTCTTACGGAGTAGACAAAAGACAGGGTCGATAAAATGTTTTAGTGTTATAATGCTGTTATATATAACTCTACATTTTCTTTTATATTATTTATATACAAAAATATTTCCGTGTAGTAACATCTATATCATTTCATTACTAAGTAACAATAAAATAGTTGTACACCATAAGTATATATCATAAATCTCACCTTACTGTAATTTTAGTTAACTAAGGGATTTTTAAAAAGGCATGTCATCCTTAATTCTACATTACAGCTTTAGGCTTATAAGCACTATTAGCATGAAGGACATATTTATTTTTAGAATTCAAATACAAGGACTGAACAGGTGGCCAACCATAATGCCTAAATAAATCAAGGCAGATATTATAATCCCGTAAAATTATATAATAGTGATATAACCACACATGCAATATTGCCTTCTTACAGAGGCTGAGCACTCCAGTGACGGGGACTCCGCAAGGCGGTGTTTTCACCCCACAATTAAGTGTCGAAGATGAAGGTCTGAAACAACAATTTTCACATCAGACTATTCAGAGGGTAAATATTTTTATATGTCATCAAAAACACGAACGTCGAATAACTCGTTTGCCGTCAGCATAATAAATGAGACCTTTATACTCAAGCGATTTAGTCACGGCAAATACCGCCTTGTTATTCAAAATAGCTCTAGCCATATTAAATGTTGATAAGAAAATCAAAAGATTGCACCCAAAATTTAATTTATTCCCTTGCATGATAGGTAGTATATTTGTTGCAAATAATATTGATTACAATAATACCAATAGTTTAATAAGATCTAGATCGGTGTTCGTTTGTGCTTTAACGCAACACAGTGGAAATGAAATGGCTCTGAAACACGTAGGCACTGTTAAGTACATTGTTTTTTAAACTTAGGCCACCAATTTTTAGTTAACCGGCAAGGATAGAAGGAAATGGAGGGATAATAAGGTTGGATGTGAATCAAGATCGCTTAAAAAGGTAAAAATTGAACTAAAACACTGCACTGTGTGGCTAACGCTAGTTGCAGTATGAGTGGTAAAGAAACACGGATATAGAGACAGTAAATTGTTGTTGTAGTAAAAGTGATGTCCGAGCTCGTAGACCGTATGCTGGTAAGCAGAGAAAGTGAATTGTGATAGACAAACACTAAATACCTTCAGTCCTTGTTAGTTGTGCTAGTTTACCCGTTTGAAAATGTATTTTCTACAGAATTATTTTGTCTATGTCTAGGAAATACCTTCTGCTTGTTTTAAGTATTATTAGAAATCCTCTATAGAAACGCAATACGCACCGACGCTTCCGGCGCCTCACATGTAGGTATGTTCCCCAGACTGTATTGCCCTATCCTACACAAATAAGTTTAGATAAAAATGTATTACAGTATAATTATTTATCCGCAGGACTCACCCATCCTGGAAACTCTACCGACAAGCAGGATGTCTAGCAGTTTCTTTTCGCGGATTGGTGAAATAATTGACAGCGGCGTCATGTTTTGTGGCGCCCAACACGGGGCTCTCGACAGATACGCCCTCATTGTGTTCCCAATGTGTTTTGTTCTGTTTACAATTATCTACTGGACCACATATCTCAGTGAAGCGCATCGAGCGTTGCACAAGTGAAGTGAAATATAAAAGAGCTTAATGATATTAAAAACTATTATATTCCACAGGAATATAAACTGTGCCTAAATGAAGAGACTATTGTATATTGTGCTTATTTATTTTAAAGTATAATGTGACCCCAAATATGTCACATTAGGGTACATGGTACGAAAAATGAAGACAGCAATTATAAGTCAAAATTAACGAAGTTAAGTTTAAAATACATTAATGGATCTAATGTAAAAAGGAGTTTACCGTATATAAGGTTTTATAAATAGTTTACTTGTATAATATGCGTAATTTTAAATTTATTTTCTTGAGTTTTTCTTTTACTGAAAATAGGTAGTTTTTTATAAGAATAATCACCAATAACATAGATGCAATTCTTATTTAATAGTTACACAATCTCCACGCATGACACAGAAATGTATTTTTATTATTGTAATTCAAATTTAGAAAGATAAAAGCAATGGTGGGACCATTTGCACGGTAGTGAAATAAAATTGTATAAAAGCTCTGCTATATAAATATACCTACAATTAACCAAATACTGGTACTTATACATGTATTAATAGTGCCTTGTATAAATATATCACAAGAATTTATTATAAGTACTAAGTAATATAAAATTAACAGTTTTTATCACAAACAAATACCTAGATGTTATTATGCACTACAAAAGATGAGGATTTTTCTATACTTTGTAAACGTTACATTTTTAACTTGGTACCTACCTATTCACCAGAAGTCGTTGATAAAAATGTGAAAACTGGTGGTAGGTATGATAAAGGCTTAAGGATCTCTGAGATAAAAACAATGACATTCTGTACCCTTAGTACGAGTTTTTTACGTATTCTTGATGCGATCTCGGCTTACGTTCATGCCCGTTTTCCTATAGTATCATTTAATTACCCAAACGGTCCGCTAGGAGCGCTGCATGTAGATGTATGGGCTCATACGTAAACGAGGAACGTTTCACTAAACGTGATAAACTCGTAATATGTATACTGTAGGTAAACACAACATGATTCACAATAAATTAAAATTTTATGTTTAAAAAAGAATTACCGACAATATCAACTTTATTAACTACTTTATATATCTATTATTTTGTAAAAAAAAAATATTACGATTTTAATGTGTATGTTAGTACTTCTTAGTTTTATTATGTAAAATATTGCGTCCATGTGTATTTTGTTACATAAAATTATTTTTTATATATCTACGAATAGTGGCTATTGGCCTAAGAAGCCTTTAGTTACACCTTATAAGAGTATAATTTATTAATGTAAGGAAAACAAAAAATATTTTAATTATTTAGATTTAAAATGTAATTTCTAAGATATCCTATTATTCCTTCATAAGATAATACTTAGTCCCTGCTTTGCATGATACCTTAAACTTTATTAAATAAGGTTTTAAAAATATTATGCCAAGATCGATCTTAATATAATAGTAGTAACTACGTAACTATTTTATTGTAAAATATGCCGTCCGAACGTTTTAAATGAGGTCAATGACATACATTTTAATTGTTAATTTTATGAAATAATTAACAAGAATGATAGAACAATGTCACAAGCACGCGGATATAATAAATTAATTTTGAATAAAAAAAATACTTTACAATACTACACCAACAATTGGTAAACAAAAAAATACTCAAAATACATAACATAAAAAGTACTTACCAAAAAAGGTAACAAAGATAATAATTTTTGCAATATTATTGGATACTGGAAAAAATATATCAAATAGCACATATCATTGTAAATCATCACTATTAGTAAGTACCTACACAGAGCAGTTTTCCAATGGTAGGTAATTTGAAAATATGTCTTACGTTTTCTAGTCATTATTTAATAAAATCTTTAAAATAACGGGTGGGCCTATATTATAGAGCACCTTATTTTTAATAATTAATTTTAATATTCCTCTAAATAACTCTAAACTACTTGTACTTTATATCGATCGTATCACAAAATTATATTTCAAAAAGCTCCATTCAAATCATTAACCTAAGCTGGTAGTGCTTAAACCTGCTGCCCCAATATATTTTTGGAAGCACAAATTATTTTTCACTGTATCTCCAACAATTGGCAGCATAACGCAATGTTTCTTAGTAGATTTACAATTTAACACAGACTTAATTAAGCAATAATAATAGAATATAATGTTTCAGTCAATTAGATAAAACAATGTGCCTTGAATCAATTTGCCTTAATAGATAACTACACTACAGTTGTGATAATTTTGCTTCATAAGTGTTTCATGTCAAAATTATGGGACAGTATTAAAGATTTTCTATTAAGCAATATTATATTTCTAAAATGTACATATAGCTGAGATTTAAATAATAAAATAAAAGACATTATTTTAAATCTTTTTCAATGGATTTTATTTACTTCACCTTAAATATATTAAACTAGGTATCTACATATTTTGTGCATTTGGTTGGTACAATTTTATGTATATCCGTAGTAAGGAGACTCCTTGAAAGCTCTATACATGTCATCGGAGTTTCTCCTAATCCTCCTTCCAATTGGCTCCATATCATCATAGCACTTGGGAAATACTTTTTCAATTACGTCAACTGCCTCAGCTTTCCCTATTTGTCGCACAGCCATAACTGAATACAAGGCTTTCGTCTTTACACAGTCCTGAAACAAATATCATTAAAGACTAAATTATTAACTAAAGGAGTAAAATATTTTTTTAAAACTTCTTTAATGGTTGAGGTAGCAAACAAGCACACTGTTCACATAGTGGGAAATAGTCACTGCTACCCATGGATAGTATTTAAAAATTTCCAGAACGAGCTACCTTGCAATGAATTAATAACTATTAACAACAAAGGGACAAAGTCATGTAATTTTGAGGATTCAAAAACGGGTCCTGTCCCCCTCATATAAATATATGCCCAATTATCCTTGCTTAAAAAGTGAAATATAATAAGAAGCACATGGTGTAGTCATATAGACACTGGAAAGCAACATTGCTGTAACTCATAACTGTAACGCATAAAAATATGCAACTAAGATTTCTAAGATATAAAAACATTTTTGCTCTCATGTAGAGTTGCATATCTTTGAGTTACAATAATTACGCTTTCCAGCGTCCATATTATCCTTTAAGTTCACATTACAACAAACCCTGCTTAGCTCTTTTTTTCTTTCTATCCTAGTTGACAAGTCAATATTTAAATAAATATGTTATTAATACATACCTGATGAGCTTGTTTGATCTTAGTGAATGAGGCATCTCCCTGGGACCATGCGCTCACGAACGAGCAATGCGTGAGGTTAGCGGCGCGGATCTCGGTACACGCCAGATGTTCCATGTTCCTGAAGTCCAACTCGTTGCGACAATAGTCAAACATGTGTATCATCTCGTGGGCAAGGACGCCTTGAACCATCCCCTTCCTTGTTGACACGTTTTGGCACACCACAATCTGGATTTCACAAGATATTGAATAAATTAATTAAATATTACGTTAAAATTAATTTTTATTTGGCAACCTGCAAGGCAGAACAGTCATGGTTCAGGGTTCGATCCCCGGCTAGACAGATATCTGAAAGACTAATTTAGATTTCTGTTCTGGGTCTGAGTGTTTGTATATATTCGCCTTTATGTGTCCCTAGTACCCCGATAGAAAAAAATCCCACTGTGGGGCTATTAGTTTAAAAAATGTTCATTTCTTAATGTTAAAATGTACAGATTAATAAAATAAAAGGAGTTCCCACTCTTGCCGCCCACAACCCTTGAAGCCCCCTTTTAGTTGCCTCATATGACATGCAGAGAATACCGTAATCCTATTCTGGTTTGTGAATATAGGGACAAATCTTATTAACCTATTGAATTCAATCTGCATCAAAATAAATTAATTAACACACCAGTTTTCTTTGTAAATCTAAGAATCTAATAAAACAAGAGTGGTGTGTTACAATACAATTGCTCATTATGGTTCTTAAGATAATATCTGTAACAGGCATGAATAAGTTGATAAGTAAGTTTTCAGGGCAGCCATTAAAAACTTTGAGTTTTATCTATAAACTTGTTTTATGTTTTTAAATACTTTTTTATTGCAATATTATTACATTTGTTTGTAATTTTCAGATAACATAAGCATATATTTTAATAAATTTACTGTATTTGTACAGACCTAATGAAGAATTTTAAAAATTATGCAAATCGACTAGTATTCATGCTTGTTACGGATATATTTTTAGATATTCAAGATCTATCATGTCTTACTTGATTCAACTCCGGATCATAACCTCCGCTCACTGAATAATCACATACTTCACAAGATATATGTCTTCGGATATCAATAGGGCTGAAAATAAGAACACATTTGAATATAATCATTCAAATATACAAATTAAAAAAATATTTGGCTCAACTAACCAACCAGAACTCTTCAGTGCAGCCATCATCAGTTTCACAATTGGACCTAAAATAATATGAATTTGTGAGTACAAAATAAATTGACAGGATTATAAAATTTTACATCCCTTCAAGCGTTGCTTGTCTAAATTTACTAGTAAAATGAAACAAAATTTGAATCCGGTTGCGCAACTTCTGTAGGGATATTTCATTCATAGTAATCAATTGATATCTGTGTAATATATTTTTTAGCAGAAACCTACAATTTGCATTGAATTTTGCGCATAAACTGTAAAAAATTCCTCTACTCATATCATTAACCGATAAAAGATACTAAATAGAAAAACGGAAACATTGTTAAATAATTTACTAACTGTCTTTAACACACTTATAAACATTTTTCTCGCATTTGATCTTGTCAATATTTTCTTTGCCCTGTTTGCCTATGAGTATATTGGAAATTTTTGGTTTAAATGTCCCACGTCTTTCGGGATACAGGTCATAACCCCAAGATTCCTGTTTTTCTCCTTTGCTCGTATCACTTTTAACCTCACTTTCCTTGGTAGGAACAGTGGAGTTCTCTTTTACATTATCTGTCGTCATTTTTGTAAATACAATTATTACATCACAATAAATAAATCTTGATTTTACTCTATTTTAAATGCACTGCATTGATAAAGACAGTCGACCGTATAAATATATTTTACTCCGAGAGCTATGATTACACAGAAAAGAGAAGTCTCTTTCCTTTATGTATGATTACAACCACCTGATAACTGATAAGTCTGATAATGTAATGACAAATGTCAGGATGACACTTATCCGTCGATACGCGAAAATATTGACATTAACATTTTTAGTTTAAAAAACATTAAATTTTATTCATTGATCTAGCTATCTTCAAGGGTATATTATATTTTTTGATATAGCACATCAAATTGTTATCAGAAACAATTTTATAACGTATTTACGTATTTTAATATTCAAATTTTCATTATACCCGGCTCAATAAGCGATTATTTTAGACATCCTTTCAATGTAAAAATAAAATGTCAGTATTATCCACTTATCAAAATGTCAGATGTCAGTCAGATCAGACGTCAAAAGTGTCAAAACTGAATTTGAAAACTTTGAAAAGTGAACTTTAAAATCAGAGTTTAATTGTATTATAAAAGATATTACTCTCACATTTTATATTAGGTTTCATTGAATCATGTTTCCTGATAATAATGCGGAAATTCAGGCTATCATTAGTAAATTGACCCAACATTTTCTTAGAGGAAGCTTACAATTTTCATTAAATGTAAGTTCATGTTTTGTATTGCAATTTTTAACACACTTTAATATGGTTTGTAATGCTAATTGGACTTTCAATTTTACGAAAAAGCCACTTTTTCTCCAATTTCTTATTAGAATGTTACTTGCGTGAAATACTATATTTAAATCTTAGATTCAAATAGTAAATAGTGCACTCACATGTCACTTAACTAGAGGTGTAATAGTAACTATTTTCGGTACTATAACATTTAGAACTCGTAACTATCGTATCGTTACTCGTAACTTTTGATGTAAGTATCAAGTACACGTAAAGTAACGAGATTACTCTTATTGTCTTATTACTGATACTCACTTATACTGCCTTGATGATTGCCTCAAATTGTATTGCGGATGGATACGGTATGATATCGCGGCAAGGCATTGTTTGTATTCATAGAAAACATACCTACATTATTACATTTACATTACCTACATATTAACTGTGTATTGGGCAAAATCTGTTGACAAGGTTGAAGACCGATTCAGGCACCATGGTTTCGTCTAAGCCCGAAGTTCT
>DWPV01003079.1:0-15882 GCA_018251915.1 Urbanus proteus proteus | reverse complement strand
CGGAGGGCAGACGACTTTGACGTTCGAAACGTCCAGAAATGGGCATCACGTTCGGGCAAAAAAAATTATAACTTCCCACCCCCTCCCTCCACCAGTACTGATAATCTAAAGAAGATGAAGGAAAACTGCTGAATTCAGATAGTTCAGTAGCGGGCTAATTGGCGCAAGTTAGGTAAGGCCTACGTCCAGTTCAAAAATCCCGTCTGGTCAAAGCAAAAATTGTAACACTCAATAGATCGACAAAATAGATCAAATTCCATAATTAAATTAAGCCACGTACTTGGTGACATCTTACTAATATGTAGGATTGTACGTGTCGGAAGACTAATGGAGGAAGATATTTCGGGAAACTCGTAAATAAGAACGTTTATTAATAATCATCACGTTGATCTGCCTATTATTCTTATCTAAGTGATGTAACGAGGCTGCCTCATGCCTATTTTTTCACATTACATCACATACTTATTCGAGGCATTCCAACTTAATCCTCATAGATGGCAATTCATATATGATTTTTTTTTAATGCCGAAGGGGAAACCTTCAAAACGAAACGGACGCCTCGGATCGACGCCGGGTTATGTGGGATTTTTCACCGCACTAAAACCCCTCCGGTGGCCGTCTTCAGCGATCGACAGTGGAGGATTCCGAGAACTCAATTGGACCTCCGCCGAAGTCCTTCAATCTATGATCTACCTCAGGTAGGATATTTATCTTATCTGGGCTCGATCATAGGTATTCATGGGTGGTTTCCTTATCATCAGGTGGACTGTACGCTCGTTTGCTACTTCCATGCTAAAAAAATCTTTTAAGAATCCAAAAAATATAAAATGACATATAATCTAATAAACTGAACTGAAGCATATAAATATATCTCGGGATAATAATGTTTCGCTAAATTTCCGTCTTTATTGTCGTCGAAAAAACTTTATACGCCTCCGAAGCTATTTTTACAAAGATCCTATTAAGCTACCCACAGTTCAACTTGGGGTCCGTTTTAATATCTTAAGAATGAATTAATGAGGTCCCTTGTTTACAAAAATACAACGCTCTTTCGATTTTTTGTTGACCTACTTGTATTCTAAAAATGATTTTAACGAGACGCGAACTTTTAAGTACAGCGTTTAAAGTTAGGTAACATCTGTATACATATATCTAAACAAATAAATAAATTGAAATGTCTGTTTGTGATTTCAAAATAACATTTTTTACTTAAAGCAAGTATGAAATATACACGATATGAAATATGAAAGTATACACAATACCTATAACAAAAATGCAATTAAAAAAAATGTCTGTCTGACTGAAGTAATCTTCTAAACGACTGGACCGATTTTGACGGGACTTTCACTAGAAGATAGCTGAAGGACTAAGGCGTAACATAGGCTATTTATATTTATCACAAGCTCCGCACGTACGCGGGCGCCCTTGCGGGAGAGCGGTATTTCAGTAATTTTTAAATGTATTCCTTTTTACTTTTTATCAGCTAGATTCAAGTAAAACTCTTAATTACACTTTGTTAACATAAAGCATTAAGGCATGAATAAAATGGGTGTCAATGATATTCATTTTAACCATGCCTTATTTTGCATTAGCCACTTTAGCCCGGAGCCGCGTAATTACTTAGCATACCTTTGATGTGTTTTGGCGGAAACAAAATTTTAATTGCCTTGTCTTCCTTATAAAACATAGCATGAAATACGAATTTTGAAAACCTACATACGAGGTAAATTAAATCTGTTTTTCCTATTTTGAGCTTTTTAACTAACTATATACACCCTGCGGTGTCGCTTACGTTAATGTATTATGTGTTTCGTAGGTATAAAAATAGATTGTATAAAATTATTCTTCTATACCTTGAGAGTAGTATTTTTTTTTCAAGTTACATATATATTATGCTATGCTAGCTGATCCCCGCGGTTTCACCTGAAAAGTCAATTAACAAACATGTCGCGAAATGGACACGGTGATAAAACAAAAAATGTATTCCATGGGAAAAGCACATTTTTCCGGGATAAAAAGTAGCCTATATGTTATTCCAGACTACAGTCTATGTCTGTACCAAATTTCATCCAGATCCATTCAGCCGTTCTTAAGTTATAGAGCAACAAACATCCATCCATCCATTCATCCATCCGTCCATCCTCACAAACTTTCAGCTTTATAATATTAGTAAGATGACCTGGAAACGTATACGAAAAATCGAAATGATCGATTGAGTACCTAGTTAAGGCGTTACAAACGAACTCATATTCACATTTAAAATAGGACTACACGATATTTTAATCAAAAAGCCGAACGATTTTCCAAATCCAATAAAGGCTATGCGTTAAACTTTCTAAACCTCAAAGACCTTCACAAAGTTCAGGTATCCAGGTGTTCGCGCTTGGAATAGTTGGGTAATGGTTAACAAAATGGCTGACTCTTAATTAAATGCCTCCGAGGCACAGGAATTATAATGTGAATTCTAGACAAGAATGGTCAGAGGTCTTAAGCGGGCACGTCGGCCTATCAGGTACGGTAATGGAATAAATAAATGAAGCGCATAACCTCGTGTGGGACGTAACTGGTCGGACCAACGACTATGGTGAAAAAATGGTGATGAATTCGAGTAGGTAATTTTCATACGCCCTGCTTTTTATGTAATGGGAGTAACAAACGAGCATGCAGCCTACCTGATGGTAAGTGGCCGCCTATGGACCTGTAATAAACAACAGATAAGCTCACAGTCCTATATGAGGTTGGCCACAAATGCGATACGTATACCCTTACGAAACCGTTGAGATCAGCTAGTTCCGATATACAATTAATACTTATAACAAATGGATTAAGTGATTCATTACTGTAAACTTCACTAACATTACTATCACTACATAGTATAAAACAATGTCGCTTTTCGCTGTCTATCCCTATGTATGCTTAGATCTTCAAAACTATGCAATGGATTTTGATGCAGTAATTTTAACATAGTGATTCATGAGAAAGGTTTATTATGTAATTTAATGCGTGCAAAGCCACGACCAAAAGATAGTCGATAATAAAATAAATAATATACTAACGGCTATTAATGAAACTTCAGAAAATTGAACCTATTTACTGTCAAAAAAGTATCATTAATGTCAAAGTTAGAACTAAAATTTTACCTCAAGTAAAGATTTCAAGTTATCTGAAAGTCTTTAAGAATACTCCATCTAAGTAATTTGCGATGTAAGTAACAGCTGGCGTCTATCAAATTTCTGACTCAAACTTAATATTTCAAAGGCAATTCTGTTTTAAATTTGCCTAAAAAGTGGATATAACTTCAAAATGGAAAGTTACCTTTAACTTCTTTTTTTCTAAATCATAATTGTCTTTAATGATAGTGAGGCGTTGTTTAATTAACGTGAGATATTTTGAAACTGGTAAAATTTATTTAGAAGAATCTATCTTTACAATATCTTGATTGTAGGTATGTTTTTCTTACCTTCTTACTTATTTTGTATTAAATTGATGGCAGACTCGAGCCTGTTTTAAGAAAATCGAAGAAGTTTGCTTATAAAATCAAGTAGAATCAGCATAAATTTATTAAAGTAATGAATGACCTAAAGTGTTAACTAAGATAGATTTTATTTAGATAGAATACCCGTGTACAATATTGCGAATGTAATAGGTTCATGACACTGACTTATATTTCAATTGATTATGCACCTATCGTCATCTGTATGAAAATTAAGCGTGTCACTTTTTTAGTTTAATTTCTGTGTAATAACATGTTTGATTTTACATAATTTTAAAACTTACTTGCAGATAAAAATATTTTTTTCCATTACGTCGAACCACGTTAATTTGTTGAATTCCTACAATTAAATATAACACAATCAAGGAATACAATTATGTATACAATGATTATACAATTATGTATTACTTTTGATTTCGTTCGATCAAAGGAAGCTCATTCCGCCTCCTTTGCGCCTCGTTTTTGGCACGCTAAGTAATGAACTTGCGGGATCTATATAGATCTATGTCTGTAGTTCATGATGAAGCTTTAAACACGTGTATGTAATCAATGCCTGTCAAGATAGCGTGGGTTCCCTTTCAATTTGACTAATCTATCACGTCAAAGGCTAATTGATAATAGTGATACCCTTTTCCTGTGTAAAGTAATAATAAATTGTGTCACTTCGTGCTTGCTTGCTTTAACTTCAACTATAATTTATTGTAAAACAGATTCGACCAATGTGTGAACCTCCTCCTTTTCGGAAGTCGGTTACGGGTAGGCAAATTTATTCCTTGCCCTTTATTAAAAAATAATTGAATTACAAAATTCAATAAAAAACGCTTTCGTAGTAAAATAAACTAATATAACTATTAACAAAATACATTAAAAATCGTAGGTTACTATTGGCCAACATGTTCACTAAAATTCCCTTGTCTGAGCAAAACTGATTTTGTAAGCCAAAAATTAACCATAGCGTCACGTATTTCAAGTATTCTATTAATTTATATTCAATTACCCAGCAAGCTGTAAAATATCAAAGCATGGCACGATTTTACGATTGAATTTCCAGAACTTTGTTTCGAAATTTACAAATAATTTGGAACTTTTGTTGTTTCCAATATAGGTAAAATGCCGTATCCTATAACAACGGAAGGAACGTACGCGTTCTTATATTTCGGGATGAACCGGGTACTTCAACTATTTCAATAACATTCCCTCAGGATAAATAACTGGAAAAGTTTCTTTTGTCCGGGAGATGTTTTGGGACGTTATAAAAAGGAACAAAGGTAAATAAATACCGAACTTTTATACGAATTTATTTGCCGTTAAAATTGTGAAATGGATTTGTGATATATTTGCAAATTATGTTATACGCTACATAAACAGCTGTGTTTTTAATTAAATTTTGTTTTTAATTAATTATTGACTAAATAATTTAGTAATACGTGCGTAAGATTTGTTATAAATGGTACCTACTTGAAGTTTACCCACTAGATAATCCACGCCTTTTAGCTTCGATTACCAATATGAAGCTAGCCAGGATGTTACAAAACCTTACTTTCATACTCAACAAATTTGTGAAGAATAAAACTCTTAGAGAAGAATAGCACTTAGTTCCTAACTAGATTATCCCCGCGGTTTCACCTGCACTGGAAAAGTAAAACTAAAACAATTACTTAATAAACTAAAACAAATGTATCTCACGGGACCCGCACATATGCTCGGGATAAAAAGTAGCCTATATGTTATTCCAGACTAATGTCTATGTCTGCACCAAATTTCACCCAGAACCACTCAGCCGTTCTTAAGTTATAGAGTAACATCCATCCATCCATCTATCCACCCATCCTCACAAACTTTCAGCTTTATAATATTAGTAAGAAGATAAGATTAAGCAAGAGGCATGAAACTTAGTCTTCGCCTGAAGTCAGTAGCGGATTTAGATATTTGCCACTAGTAGGCTATAGAAATGTATGCGTCCTAGCGGACCTCTGCAGATCAATACTTTGGTTTAGGGCCTTACAGATGCCCGAGGAATCAGTACATCATCACCATTTGCTACCGCCGCCAAAGGTAGGAAAAATTGGTCTTCAAGATAAAAGTCGTCTCTGAAAGTTGGCTATAAAGGTCTTCCAAGACAAATTTGCCGCTTCTGGAATCTGCCGCCCTAGGCTCCAGCCTACTCAACGCCGTATTAAATCCGCTACTGCCTGAGGTCCAAATTCAAATTCTAGGTAAAATTAATTTTTCATTTTTTACCTAGAATTTGAATTTGCACCACCACTTTTGACCTGACTCTCAAAAGGAGGGTAATGTTTTTGAAGCGTATGTATGTCGGTTTCTTTCGCACTACAGCCCAAACGGCTTGGCGGATTTTAACATATAAGGTGTCGTTGGATTCATCTGAATTGTCATAGTGACATGGACTATATATTTTTTAAAGATATATGAAAACTAAATTAAAAGAAACAGTCGGGTTTTTGTTTATAAGATAATACCACTAGTTTAGAACTTAATCTTCAAGTATTCCAAAATATTCGTGACATTATAAAAGATTTTTGTTTTAAGATTTGTAATATTACTTACAAACTTTTCTTGTTAGTTTTATTAAACATTTTCATAGTGTACAGTTAGTTTGACTGCAAGTTGAGTTATCGTTTAAAAAACTTTCCCAACACCCACGTCTAGTGTAATCTACTAATTCCAATCTGGTCCCCTGATTCCTTTCAAACTTTCCACATTCGCTGAACTTACTTTTCATGCAATTACTATGATGAGTTGCTGAATAAATTTTCTGACTAAGCAAATTTTGCTTTTAACTAAGCTATAACAGAACTTTCTATTGACTAAATGTGTTTGTGAAACATGTTCATTTATATTATGCTTTATTTTTTTTGGTTCTTCTTAGATTTTTTGATATTATATTTACGTTAACTATTAATTTATTGACATTTGTTTCAAAGGTAAAAGAAAATATCTCTAGCCAATAGTGTATGTGTTCTTCCATATTGAGGGTACGTAAAGCCTTCGGTTCTGGCTGTTATCAATGGTTAGTAGTTTATACTATCCATTGAGCCTTATGGGCGGTTTACAACTATCCAATATGGGTTGACCACAAACTGTAATCTCTTCCATTAATCTACATCGGAGCAGCTACGTGAATTATGCTTATTGAAAACAGTAGAACCTTTGGAAATTCGACTCTAGTAGCACGACCGCCACACCTATTTCTACCTAATACAGGTAGAATAATACAGGAGTTGATTACAAATGTCCATGGGTGACAATATCCGCTTACCATAAGTAGACTGCATGCTCCTTTTCCCATAAATCCTCCCAATGTAAGAAAAGATCCATGTCTTAAGACAAATCAAAACAGAATATTTTTGAAAACTTCGAATTTGAAAAATGAAGAATTCCGACTTTGAAAATAAGTCATGCAACAAAAATAAAAATACATGATATGACATTTTTTATCAATACTTTTCAAAACCTAAACGGTTCTAATGCTACGCTTCTATCTTTAATTGCATCGGAGAAGAAATTGCTAAACATTTGATGAAACAAAATTAAATTCATAAACAATTCCCAAATCTGCCTCCAGATGCTTCACAAATGAATTTGCGTCAGTAAAAGATCAAGAAGCTACGGAATTATTCATTACATAGAAAACATCTAAGAGTGTAGAGGAAAAGCTATTAGAACTCGCTTATTATTACGAGAAGTTTGCAGTCACAGCAGCATCACAAACGCTATAAAAGTTTGAAACTTAAATGGCGGAGTCTGTGAAATGGAAATGGTACACAGAATTTATGATAAATAAGGAGAGATGAATAAGTAAATCCTAATTATTATAAACTAGTTTGTGCCCGCGGTTTCGCTCGCGCTAATCTGTATATTCACACAAAGAGGCCGTAGGTATAAAAGATACCTTTCTATCCCTCGGGAGTAGTACGTTTTTTTGGGATGAAAGGTACTCTATGTCCTTTGCTGGGTCCCTTACTATGTGTGTACAAAATTTCATAACGACCGATTGAGCAATTAAGGCGTGAAAGCATTATAAACAAACAAACAAATAAACGGACTTTTCCATCTATACAAATAAATAAAATTGAAGTGTCTGTTTGTGATTTTAAAATAACATTTTTTTATGAAATGCATATGAAAGTATACACGATACCTATAACGAAAATGCAATTAAAAAAATTTTTGTCTGTCTGTCTATCTGTCTGTCTGCTTGGCTGAGCTAATCTTCTAAACCGCTGGACCGATTTTAACGGGACTTTCACTGGTAGATAGCTTGAGGTCTAAGGCGTAACATAGGCTACTTTAATTTTTGAAAAATCTATTAGCGCGCGCTCCGCGCGCATGCGCACGCCGTCGCGGGACAGCGGGATGACTTTCATATTTAAATATGTATTCGTTTTGACTTTTTAAATGCGGGTGAAACCGCGGGGTTCAGCTAGTTAATAATAAGTAGGATGCGAATGTGAGTTTATTTATTCGTTTGTTTGTTTGTAATGCCTTAGCGTCTTAACTACGCAACCAATCATTATAAAATTTGGCATACATATTGCCAGAAATTCAGAAAGGACACGGATAGGATATAGGACTGAGGGATCGAAATATTAACTTTCATATCTACAATCTGTGTACTTTTATATGATTATGGCCTGTATGTAAAAGCGTGTAAGAGGTAAATGAGAGAATGAAAGATACGGGCTTCCGTTGCCTCATAAATTTAGATACATAAAACACTGATATTATATGTATGTATGTATGTATATGCTTATCTGTGGTCAACCTTAGGTACGACCTTGATCTTATCTGAAGTTGATTATAGATGTTCATGGGCGGCAGCTGCCACTTACCATCAGGTGGACTGCATGCTCGTTTGCTACTTCAATCATAAAAAAATCTATTGTCTTGTGCGACAGCCAAACTGTTTTATTTATTAAATAAATTAAACATTGATTTGATTGATTTTACATGATTTCACGCTTTCTGATATTTCATATTTTTGATGAGATTGGGTATTAAAATTTTAAGCAGTATAAGCTGTTCTGTGCATTTACCTACATGAGATTTTTGGAAACTCAGTACTTACTGATTGATATATGTTAAAGTTATCTAGTACAAAAGTAAATAAGAATAAATAGCGTTTCACAATCATAGCCCCACAGTAGGATTTTCTACTGTGTCGTGGGTGCCATGGACAACACACCAGACAAGGACACACACCCAGACCAAGAACGGAAATTTAAACTCATCATTCAAATTTCCGCCTCGCAGGGGAATCGAACCCAGGACCCTCGGATTAGCGGTCCGGCGTGTTAACCATTGCGCCATCAGGGTCGTCATAATCTAAAGAGAGTTTTTTTAAGCAGATTATTTATATGTCTGTTTTTGAACGTCAATAATCTACCTCCAATGCAGAACAATGATAAATAAATTGAACAGCACTCATTAAATATTATGAATGAATCCTTAATAAATTCATAAAACAGTATGAATTTAATCGCAATAATAGTTGTGTTTGAATCATATCCTCAATCAATCAAGCACCATGATTGGTGCTCAATCAATCAAATCAATACGCATAATTGGGTAATCTGTCAATGACCGTTTCCTCATAACGATCTACTTGAAGCGAACCTTCGGGTATGAAGGCTGTGGTTGTGAATATGTATACTTATCCGACGCGGTCCAAGTTATTCCTCAAGTATAATAAAATTAATGTTTATTTCTTTCATAAAGTTGATTATAATAGTAAATGGCTAGAGTCTTCTTTTAAGCACATAAACTGCCTGTATTAGAAGCCTTCGCTCTTCCGATAATTACATTTGAACTTAGGAAATAAATCACAAATATTATGTCTATTAAAAAAAATTAAAAACTTGTTACATAAAATCTTTTTAAAGTATGTAAGTGTATGTTTGTAAGCGTGTGGGTATATGCATATATCTGTATGTATAGAAATGAGTATGAATGTGTAGGTTTAAAATTAATAATATGAGATCTGTAGGAGTGATTATACATCATCATAGTTGACGCATCTATAGTCAAACTCTGATACGACTGATTTCTGAGGTTGAGGTTATCTGAGATTGATCCCAAGTGTCCACGGATGGCAGTGACCACTTACCATCAGGATTGCAAGCTCCTTTGATACCATGTAACAAAAATCCTTTTCCCTATTGTTTTGTTCTCAATTACTATACCACCATTAAATTACCTTAACCTCACTAATTGTCCAGAAAATTTACCCTCCTGTAGATTTAGTTTGAAGTACATCTTATGTACATAAAGTTTTCAAATTTAGTCCTTAGTGGTAATCTTGGTATCAAATATAACTAAAACTTAGTTCGGTTGTTATAGAAACTTTCCACAACAGGAAAATATTATTTACATAAAATTATCTACCTATACACGATATCTATAACAAAAAATGTAATTACAAAAATGACAATCTGTCTGTTTGGTTGAGGTAATCTTCTAAACGGCTGGACCGATTTTGATGACATTTTCACTGGAAGATAGCTGAATGGCTAAGGCATAACTAAAGCCACTTTTATAGCATTAGCATGCGCTCCATGCACATATTATAGCCGGGTATCACTTATGTTTAAATATGTCTGCTTTTCACATCTTTAACGCGGGCGAAACCGCGGGGATCAGCTAGTTTTATCTATGAAGAATTATCCAAAATGGTGTTTTTGTGTCACTCTCAGATCTTTCTTTATTGACAGTTGTAACTTGTTATCGATATAAAAGACCCTACCCATTGTCCACAATACGAGTGTACTTCACGGATAATGATCGAAATCAATGATCGGAAGATACTTTTACAAATGATTCCGATAAATCGCTTTCCTGGATTTGACATCCAAAGCATATGGTGTGGTTCCCGATCCGGCCCCGGTCAGTGACAAATCACATTATTATTGCTTGATCGAGTATTGATTAGTAAATGCGATACATTGTTGATTGTAGTGTTGTTAATGTACGTGCAATAATTGAAATGAACTGATACGAAATACATTTAGATTTTCAAAATGTCTAATTTTTTTAATATATGATTGAAGTAGCAAGCGTGCATGCTTCCAATTTAGGGAAAAGAGCGTATCCTCAAGACCCCAAATTCTTTGCCCACCACCCTCATGCTAACACTGCGGCGGCATATGAGAGATCCGAATGATAAGACGAGACGTTCATTCATAATCACTGCCATGTGAGGAAGTTTGAAGTAGTTATATGTAGGTAGTAAAAGAAAAAGATGAACCTTTGAAAATGTTTGAGAACCTTTGATGTAAAATAAAGACGACTAATAAAAGGCGTTTGAACTTAGCCAAAAGTATTATAAGATATTTAAATAAGTGTTTTCTACACTCTACTTTCTACTACGCTTTCTACACTCATAGCCCTACGGTAGGATTTTCTCCTGTATCGTGGGTGCCATGGACACACACATACACGAATACACAAACACCCAGACCTAGAACAGAGATCTAAATTCATAATTTAGATGTCTGTCTGGCCGGGAATCGAACCCGGGCCCCATTGCGCGTCAGGCCGGTATGGTAACCGTTCCGCCACGCGTCAGAACACCTATCTGAAAATAACGTGAAAGCTTTTAACAAATAAAAATATGCAGATTATACAGGAACAGAAATAGAAAAAAATACAGGAATAAACAACAGAGTAATAAAGTTTCTGATTAATTTATACGCATACATTGTATGTGTTGATTTACTTCGTCCGCCGTGGTGATTGAATTTAATGATATCTGTGAAATATCACTAACGTTATATTTATCTCACATTCGACCTTTTTGAGATACTATAAATATATTTCTGTGCAACGTAGTATTGCAAGGTTAAATTGTCTGTTTACAAGCTTTCGTTAGCTGGATTTTAAATCAGTGACTCTAACCGAAATACCTGATAATTTACATACATTTTGTTTTAGTAACAATGCATAATTAAGTGTAGTTTTTTATTATTATTGAGCAAAGAAACATGCAGTCCATCTGATGGTAAGTGGCCACTGCCGCCTATTGACATTTGTAATCAACCCCAGATAAATTCACCAAATAAGATCTGAGGTCGGCCACCGATGAATTGTTACCCATGGGGACTAAGTTGGAACGCCTCGGATAAATAAGTCTCTCTTACCGCACCCTTCAAACCAGTGGTTCAGTGGTTCAAACCTTGTTATTAGGCAAAACTAGGTGTGGAGGTGGTGCCACAGGAGTCTTCTAATGTCACTGTGGTTTAATATAGCGCGGGTATAACATGAAAGACTATTTCAAGAAGAATCCATATAAAAAAGACGCTACTATATAGCTTATATACCTTATATGCTTATATACCTTGTTTTTATTTTCAGTATCAGTTTTTAGGCACTATTTTAAAAAATATATATATACATTACTATGACAATTGATAATCACTATGGCAATTTAGAATCCAACGACACTATACGTTAAAATCCGTCAAGCCATTAGGGCTGTAGGGCGTACCATAGAAATGGACATACATACATACATACATACAATTCTTCGCTCAAAAAACATTACCCACGTTACCTAATTCAAAACCGGCTTCATAACAAAATGAATACTCCAAGTAAGATAAGTCCAACGTATTACAGTTAAACGAAACAATTATTAAGAAAAAACAAAATGAAATGCATGAAGTGTCTTGCGATGTAAAGATATCTAGCGCTGCATAATAACGTAATAAAACATACTTTACGTCTTGTGATGCTGAATATATCTAAAGTAGTCTCTTGTTCCATCGTAGGCTGAAGAGAAAAGTCGCGATATTTTCTACGAAATTAAATAACAAAGCATTATTCCATTACATTCCATTTTCACTAAACAAAGTTGATTTTGTGGATGTTGTATCATTCACGTAATTCACTTGTTTTAATGTCATGTTGTAGAGATTTTTCCACTTGTATTTGTTAACTAGCCGCTCCCCGCGGTTTCACCCGTGTTAAAAAATAAAAAGGAATACAAATCTAAACATAGGCAACACCCCACTCGACGGCGGCTAATGCTTAATTCCAAAGTTAAAGTACGCCTTAAACCTTCAGCTACCTTCCAGTGAAAGTCCTGTCAAAACCGTTCCAGCCGTTTAGAAGATTACCTCAGCCAAATAGACAGATAGATAGGCACACATTTTTTAAAATTGCATTTGCATTACAGGTAATGTATAGGTACTTTTAAATGCTTTGAGTAAAAAAAATTGGAAATCACAAACAGACACTCCAATTTTATTTATTTGTATATAGATCAGAGATGTCCCGTATCCAATAAATCTCACAAGATGGATGGACCTAATAGCAACTATCAAGAACGATAGTTTAATACGCTCGCCGAAGCACGGAATCTCGTTGAGCTAAATAGCCCCTCTGACGTTGCTTAACTTTGCAGATTACTTGAGATCTACATAAGACGTATACTGGCGCAGTAACAGCCAAATGGCTGAAACTTGGCCTCTTAATCGGGAAGTCCCAGGTTCAAATCACAGGCACACCTCTGATTTATTAGAGATTAAGTATCACTTGCTTTAACGGTGAAGGAAAACATCGTGAGAAAACCTGCACACGTCAGAGTTTCTAAAAAGTTCTCTAAGGTTTGTGAAGTCTACCAATTCGCACTTGGCCAACGCGGTGGACTAAGGCCTAAATCCCTCTCATGGTAAGGGGAGAACCGTGCCCAGCAGTGGGACGATAACGGGTTGACGTTCTATTCAAATAAATAAAATTTAAGTGTCTATTTGTGATTTCAAAATAACATTTTTTTACGCAATTCATATAAAAGTATACACGATACCTATAACGAAAATGCAATTTAATTTTTTTTTGTCTATCTGTCTGTCTGTTTGGCTGAGCTAATCTTCTAAACGGCTGGACCGATTTTGACGGTGCTTTCACTGGCAGATAGCTGAAAGTTTAAGGTGTAATATAGGCTACTTTAATTTTTGAAAAAAGCATTAGCGCGCACGCCACGCGCATATGGGCACCCTCGCGGGAACGCGGGATGTTACCTATCTTTAGATAAGTATTCCTTTTTCCTTTTTTAACGCGGGTGAAACCGCGGGGATTAGCTAGTAGATAAGACGCGCGGGTTACGTGTTTCAACTTTACTTCGCTCATCTCTTATCGCTTACTTTGAGATAGAAACAGGCAGTAAGTGTTCTTCATTTTCTTTATTTCCTATTACACTGGGTGATGCTGAATGGTATTACTCTGAATTATGTTTATTTGTCAAATGAGAGTGAAATTCAAGCCGGCTTGGGCTTCTTCATTCAATTTTACGTCGTATTTTTTTAACTTCTAAGTAGAACAGATCTTTAGGGAAATACCGTTATTAATAATAAAAATAAGATGAAAAGCGATTTCAACGGAATCAAAGAATGTTTCGTCAGTTTAATACTTAATATTATAAAAACAGGAAGATACGAAACATAAACCATGAAAAAATAGGCACTTATAAACGGACTAGTTTTGTGGCAATTTCTAGCTTCAATGACTAGCGAGCTATCGTCTATATTGCACAGCGTGGTACAATATTGGAAGCTTTTAGTATAGCTTGGTAATATTGCACTATACTATGTAGTTACAATGCGCTCGATATCTTGTAGGCTAGATTGCAACGTTTAACGATATAAGGCAATCGTTTTCGAGGTGTAACGAAAGAAAGTGTATCCGTATAACATATTCGTTACTATATTGTTTGTTTATTTGTTTGTTACTCGTTATTTTTGATACCTCACAACATAGCATGGAGCAACTTCTCGAGTCCCCCTGCTCAAATTTATACGCAATACGATAAGCAAATTAATACAATGTGGTGCGAGTAACGAAATGCATTCGTGAGTAACGTTTCGTTACTCGTTACTTGATACCGAACCCGTTACTCAGTAACGAATACATACGGTTTGCTACAGCTCTAAACGATTTTAACACTTCTGAATTCAGAGAAAACAGAAAATACATAAGTATTAATGTCGACAAATTTCCAAAACGCTTTAAATAAAACAAAAATTGGTTGATCGAAAGGCGATTTAAAGCGAAAAATAAATAAAATCTCATATTACCTACATAGTTAACGTAAAATTATTGAAAGCAAACCTCAAAAATCAATAGTTTTACGATAATAACTAACCACCATGAATACAATGTTTATGGAAATTGCTTGTTGTTTACGTTCGTTCCATTTTTCCACCACACACACACACAGCCACAGAAGTGTCAGCTAAATCGGTCCAGTAACTTCAGATCTTGGCCTGAAATAATCCTTTGAGTGTTCTGTTATCGTTTTAACTCTTGACACCCTAAAATTACTTTTAACAATAACATTGTTAATGAGGGATCATGATTAAATCTTTATCTATACTCTATACTAATAAATAAAATTGAAGTGTCTGTTTGTGATCTCAAAATAACAAATTTATACTCAATGCATATGGAAGTATACACGATACCTAAAATTATACCAAAAATGCTATTATTTCTTTTGTCTGTCTGTCTGTCTGTCTGTTTGGCTGAGCTAATCTTCTAAGCGGCTGGATCGATTTTGACGGAACTTTCCCTGGAAGATAGCTGAAGTCCTAAGGCGTAACATAGGCTACTGTAGCGGGATGACATTTATGCTTAAATATGTATTCTTTTTTTTACTTTTTAAAGGTGAGGGTAAACTCGCAGATCAGCTAGTGTACCTAATATAAAAAGACAAAATGCTATTATCGTAGTCTGGTACCGGTCTACCTAACATTTGGGGAAACACTGTTATACATCGTCTAAGATGCTCTATTATTATTATGCAAAAGACGTGCACAAATTGGATAAGTGTAGTACAAAATATAAATAGAAATTTACGAAGAACGAATGTATTACGAAAATCATTCATCTTGTTGCATTTGAATAGATACCTCTCAAAGGTACTACGATAAGATGCGACGTTTGCAACCGCTTGATATTTGAATTCGAATAAATTGAGTGTATGTATGACACGTATGATAAATTTCCGTGTATGAATTCGTGTAGGTATAGTAGTGTAGCGTAGTGATTTCCCTGTACGTGTGTGATACGAATAAAATTCATGGTAAAACAATTGATTAATAATAATAAAGCTTCACATTCATAGCCCCACACTTGGATTCCCTGTATCGTGAATGCCATGGACACACAAGACAAGGACACACACCCAGACCAAGAACGGAAATATTAGATTTTTTTTTATATTTAAGCCTAACGATAAGGCAGACGGGCTACCTGATGGAAAGTAGTCTCCGTCGCCTATGGACATTTGCAACATCAAGGAGTCGCCAATGCATCGCCGGCTTTGAAGGAGAGCTCTTTTTACAGCTTTTTTGAAGAACCCCATGTCATAGCGC
>DWPV01003078.1:0-15883 GCA_018251915.1 Urbanus proteus proteus | reverse complement strand
TAAGAATGTGCCTAATATAATAGAAAATGGATTTTCGCTCAATTTCTTACATTCCATTTACATTTGACGACCCGCGTGGTGGTGCGGTTGTCACGCGGTCTGACACGCAGTGGGTCCCGGGTTCGATTCCCGGCCAGACAGATAACTAAATTTTGAATTTAGATTTATGTTCTGGGTCTGGGTGTTTGTGTATTCGGCTATGTGTGTGTACATAGCACCTACGACCCTAGAGAAAATCCTACTGTGAGGCTATGATTGTAAAAGGCGTTTAAGCGTTTTTTCTTGACCAGTTATTAAAAATTTTGCACACTTTTTTAAACCTTTGTGCAGTGTTCAGTTTTCAAACGATTATAAACGAATTCAGCATTCTAAGTTTTTTACACTGAAAATACTAAAATAAACCTGATAATTGAAATTTAAATCAGGCAATGTTGTGTTTTATGGCGCTCGTAATAGAGTCTCGTTTCGTGAATTACAAATGTAATTACTCACGATTGGGTACGTAGAAAAATAACCTCTATTTGAAGGGATTAAGGGAGATACTCGCTTGTTTATGTTTTAGGTGAGTTTGCAATGTGTGGTCAATGGGCCACATCCAGCGAGATTTGTTTGGGAGAGGGACGGTATTGTTATCTCCTCGAATACAGATTCAAGGTAAGATTTATACGGATTTGTATTACGTGTCATTTTTCATTCCGTTTTATTGAAAATTCGAGTACATACTTTTTGCTAGATTTTGCGAGTATTCGAGTTTCTTTTATTGCCTTTAAAAGAAAGATATCCTAATTATTATAATGCGAAAGTCCGTTTATTTGTTTGTTTCGTTGTTTGTTTGTAACGCCTTCTCGCTTTAACTACTCAACCGATCGTTATGAAATTTTGCATACACATAGTAATGAGTCTAGAAAAGGACATAGAGTACCTTTCATCCCAAAAAAAGGTAGGAAGCCGTAAGTTTTTTTTTACACTAACGGTCACCCATCCATTTTTCGACCGCGACTGACGTTACTTAACTTTGTAAATCGCTTAAGACTGAAGCCACGGGAATTTGAATTATTTATAAAATGTAGCATGTTATTATGCGCGGATTAAAACATCACTTTGCAATGCAACTTTATTCTTCACTACCTTGCATATGCAGTATGCATGAAACTCATTAGCAATTCAAATTTAAACATAGACCGAGTATCTTGTTCCACTTCGTTATTGTAGATTGGACCCTGACCTGACCTTCGCTACGCTGAAATTTAAAAATATTCAAAGTATTATCTTGCTATCGCGTATCTTAAAAGAAGTAAAGAAAAGCTGATGAAACAGAATACAAAGGAAAATCTTTAAGTGGTGATAAAGAATAGTGATTGGACTATATGAAAACGCTTGCAAACGATTCGCATGGTAAAGATGGTAGAACCTTTCTCTATGCAACTACATAGGGACCAGATAGGATAGATTGATGTGAAACCGTGAACTAGCAGAAATAGGTATAGAATATTTATAGGTCTATACGTATTTCTAAATTATAACCGTTGTGTCAAACGTTGTTATGTTATGGTTTGATCGGATAAGGAAGGAAAGAAAGAAGGAAAGAAAGAAAGAAAGAAAAAGAGAGAGACAGAAACCAATACAGAAAGAAAGAAAGAGACTAAATGAGTCCTAGTTCATTTCAAAATGAGTCCTCAGATGTAGCAACGACATATAAGTGTATTCACGAAGGACTCATCAGATTTATTATGGAAGCCCATAAGCAACGACCAAACTGAAATAACAGCATCCTCGTTTGCTTCTTCACCCACAATAACGAAAATTCCATCCAAATTTGTAGAAAATCATGACCATACAGACGTACGGGTCGAATACTGAACCTTTTTTGAAGTCAGTTAAAAAGATACACAAGTTACAGCATTTATTAAACTCAAGTAACTTCATAAAGCATCTAAATTGCCGTTTAAAATTAATCATACCTCGACAGAAGCTTTAAACTTCGGACTCAGCTAAACTCGGTCTCAACGCTTACTGGCAAAATGACAACGCTTTGAATATTTTTAAAATAGAGACTTAACATTTTGCATACTAGGTCAGAGAATACCGTTGTAAGCCTTTTTGTATCACATTGCTAGATAAAGATCATTATATATGTATAACTGGAGAGACTTGGCTAATTCTTCATTACGCTTCCTTTGCAATCTGTGAATATAATCCAATCCGTTGATGTTTTTAAATAGTTCGTAAGATTTTCAAGGTTTAACAGATATCCAAAAACCGTGCCCTTCATAGCACTTAACAGCGCATATTTAGCCACTTGTGGTCACCCATCCTACCTCAGTATGCAGGACGTTACTGTACTTCGGAAATCAGTTACGATCTTCACAATCTTCACAAACAGCTTTGTTTTTATTGTGTTAGCTTTTACTTATACCAATGGTATATTTTACAGATATACCATAGGTCAAACCATGACAGCAGAAGGGGGAGTGGTGACGCAATTAAACATATCACACACAAGAGTCGACGATGGGGGTCACTTCTCATGCGTAGCACATCATGGAGAAGTCACTGTATCACACCACGACAGGGTAAATGTATATGGTAAGGACCATTTATGCTAAGTAGCCCATAAAATTTAATGAACTTGTAAATGACAATAAATGCTAAAACGAAGCTTCTTAGCTTTATTTTTATGGCACTTTTCATTCAGTGATATAATAGAATTTGAATAATAACGTTTTTTAAAAGTGACATTCTTAGAATAGAATTCTTGATATCCAGTTTATGGTGATAACTCAGAGACTGGAGGGCGGACGTTCTGTCGAGTGTTGCGGGTTCGAGCCCCGGTGAAGCAGACATCAAAACAACAAATTTTAAAACATTTTCTGTGTCCGTCTGTTTATGTTTCATGAGAACAACGTATATGTATTTAAATAGTAAGCATATGCTGGAAATAAGCTATATGATATTTATAGTTTTTGTAATTGTAGGTTAATTATATAACATATTTATACCTTTATTTATACCAGGTCCACCGTATATTAGAACTCTACCGCCTTTCAAAGCTCAGAGTGGGCAAAGCGTTACTCTCCGATGTCCCTATTACGGATACCCTGTAAGGTAAATAAAAAACAATACTTATTAAAATTTAAATAAAAATAATTTTCTAAACATAAGTCAATATTCCAGAGAAATATTATGGGAATACAAAGGAAAAGAAATAACACCAGATGCAGTTCAAAGTAATCGTTACAAAAGATTCGTTAAGAACACCGCTTTAAGTATAGAAATATTTGGTCGCAAACCCAAATTAAGAGTCAAAAGAGACGCAACTGTTACTAATGATGGAATTTTAACAATACATAAAGTAAGTAAAAGTGACAGTGGAGCCTCATACGCTTGTGTAGTCAGAAGTCCATCAGGAGAAATGGCGAAAAGATCGTTTGAACTACAAGTAGTAGAAGCTCCACAATTAGAAGAAATACTACTAGCTTCAGATCTACAGGAAGGACAGATTGTACAAATACATTGTAATTTGAAGAGCGGCGATTCACCTGTTTATTATTCTTGGTTGAAAGACGGCAAGAAAATTCCAACGCATCTGAAAGTAAGTATCGTTGCTAATGTTACTCATATTTTGTATCACTAATATTTTACAAAATACAAATCACTCATATGTGACAACTAGCTGATCCCCGCGGTTTCATCTGCGTTAAAAAAGTAAAGGTAACACATATCTATACCTATGTGTACCTTCCTATGTAACCCGCTCTCCTATCTTACCTCTGTTTACTTATGTTTAGGTAGATATGTGTCATTTTTTAACGCGAGTGAAACCGTACGGATCAGCTAGTCAAATTTATAAAGTCAAATAATTACTTTTGTCTTAGAGCATCTTCTACGAAATCATTTATTATTCTGCCATTACATTGCGAATAACACAACATAACCAAGTACATTAAACCAACCAAGTACATATGAATAAATATCATTAAATTAGCCAACAATTCCATCTAATTCCACAAGAATGTCTTTACCAACAGATCGTGGAGAGAAGCTTGGAAGTATTCAGCGTGCTTATCATCAAGAATGTCTCCTTAGAACACTGTGGGACGTATACGTGTGTGGCGGCTAACCACGTAGCGAAGGTTAACAGAACCGTCAACTTATATATAAAAGGTATGTAAGATTTACTCAAGCATAAAATGAGAATCAACAGAGAAGACAAAGATAGTTAAATTTAAAAAATATACAGTTTGTAAAAATGGGTGAAATAAATTTAATAACAGTTTATGTTTATTTGTGTGTTTATAATTATGTATAAATTTTGATACGTTTTAAAAATATATCAGACAATTATATTAAAGACGTCAAAAGGAATATATTATAATAAATAATATTTCATTTGTTTGTTTCTTAAAATCTATCAGAAAATTATATTAAGGGCGTCAGAACAAATATATTATATTTAATAATATCTCATTTGTTTCTTTCTTTACTACAAATTAGATTGCTATATTGTATACAAAATTAATATTTGCGTTATCTATTTCCTCACTCGAAATATTTATTTCATTATAGTTATGCCTATTTATATTTTTCTCTTATAATATGCTCGTTCGTTTTAAAATACTGAACTTCTTAAAATCCTTTATTGTTTTTAAAATTCCATACAAATTTACTTTTGACCCACAACCCGCGTGGTGGAGCGGTCGCCATACCGGTCTGACACGAAATTTCCGGGTTCAATTCCCGGACAGACAGTCTGGGTGTTTGCGTATATGTCTTTGTGTGTCCATGGCACTCACGACACAGAAAAAAATCCTAGTGTGGAACTATGAGCGTAGAAAGTGTACAAAAGTTGTTTTATTTTATTTAGTGGCACCAAAATGGAGTGAGGAGCCTCAAAACACATCGTTACTTCTCGGAAGGAATGGTCACATATCTTGCAGCGCGAACGGTTACCCACAACCACAGACACATTGGTTGAAGAAGGATGGTGAGCTATTTGTTATTAGTTAGGGTTTTGTGGTCAATCCATATCAATGCTTCATTGATTTTTAAATAAATTATGCTTATCAATCTCTCCATGTCATAGGGAATTTTTAGAATGGTCGTGACTTCAATCTTCATGGCTTACTGTTGTGAGACATGAAGATTGAAGTACATATAAACCTTCCTCTTGAAATTACTCTATCTATTAAAAAAACCGCATCAAAATCCGTGCGTTTTAAAGATCTAAGCATACACATGGACAGACAGCGGAAAGCAACTGTTTTATACTATGTAGTGATTATGAATTTAGACCAACTTTTACCTTAATTTGTGAAACTCCACGCTTGTAACTCACTAACAAAATCTTTCGCCTTTCTATAATGTTATTTATAAGATTCAATTTATCATTAACGACAACTAATTGTATTAGATGACCTAATTATACGTACTAATCCTAATGTTTATTGATCTGTCTGTTAATGTATCAGCAGTAATCGTATTGAAGCGGATTTATTATAATCCTATTGTCTATATTTACTGGTAATAGGTTTAAGCTCATATTGATGGATTGTATAGTGATCCACCGGGCAACGGTCATGAATAATGTCCCGGATTCGACCCCCAGTTAAACAATTATATAAAATATTTAGATTTCTTCCTGGATGATCTAGGAATATCAATTCCTGTAAATCAAATAATTAATCGTATTGTTGTATGGTTTAAATTTAGTGTGATAATTTATTTTTTATTACATAACAATTTTCAAGGAGATTTTGAAAAAACTTAAACCGATGAAGCAAAAAGAAAGCTTGTATAAGTAAAAAAACAAGTGCACATGTCAGTAACATTCTCCTCAGTGATCCAATTTTAATATTTTTTTTGGTTTAGAATTTTCATAAAAAATATGTATTTTTTTTCAATTTTAATATAAGCTTTTTACTTGTTTTTTTTCTAGTGGTGTCAGATTCATGGCGACCTGTTCTGGAGGTGGCTGGTGGCGGGGTCCTCAGTTTGTCCAACGGATCCCTGATTTTTGACTCAGTGGCTCTCTCAGACGCTGGTCTTTATACTTGCCATGTTGAGAATGGAGTTGGAGAAGCACTGAGCAAGACTATATGGATCTCTGTTAATAGTAAGTATACTCTCTCCCACTCTCTGTCTTTCTTATTCTAATAAACGTATGAAGTATTATTTACATAAACTGAAAGTTAATAATAATAATATATCATTTCCAATAAAATATAACTATTATATAACAGATATAGATAGATATAAGTAATTAATAAATTAATAAAAAACAAAAAATGTGTAGTAATTTCTGCGGAAATACTTGTTTATTTCGTATAATAATGTACAGTTCATTTATTTTTCAATTTTAATCACATTATTGGTTTCATAAATATGTATGTCTCCAAGTTCATCTATGGTAAATTGGAGATACTTGGTATCAAAAAAATAACATACAACCTGAAAATAAGCATATATTTAGTACCTTTTTAAAATTCATAACCATCACACAAAAAAAATGGATGTTTTTAATATACATATTATAATAACTTTGTGATAAAATATGCATACCATAAGTAATAATATGATTCTCAAATTCTAGTCATACTAGTGATAAAATATGTATGTAAAAAGAAAAATAGAGTACGCAAGCACTAACTAGAGCGTAATAGGTCACGCTCCAAACACTTAGACGAAGTCTTTGTAGACGTTAAAAATAAGCCCTCTCGTTATAGGGTTGACAACCGTAAGACTTTATTTTATTTTACTATAGGCTCACTGTATGAATTTTAGGTCGCTGGTTCGATCCGGAGTTAATTTCGAAACTCTTGCGAATCAGTGCCTATAGTGTAGGTGAAAAACAATATATAAATACCTCGAATCTTCCGTGCAATCCTTATGGCGACCGGTCAGCCTGATTCACTATGCACTTCACTTGGGGTCCTGCGACCGACCACAAAAATAAATATATACCGATAATGTATCGTGACGAGCTCCGAATTGTGACTGTCTATGATTTTCTGTATGTAATGTCCGAAACGTCAACTATTTAAAATTTTGAATTTAGTTTTATTGTTTTTGGTATTTCGGCCAGTCCGAAAACCACACACTCACGTTTGGCTGCGATCCTACTTGTTGAGATGCAGCCTAGGATATAGCACGCTTGAACCAGCCCTAGAAACAACCTATTCACTGTTGTCTTGAATAATTCGACATTATATGTATCGGGAAAGACGAAGGCGGAAGTGAATTCCACTCATATTCCAATTATATATTGCAACTAGCTGAACCCCGCGGTTTCACCCGTGTTAAAGAAGTTAAAAGGCATACATACGAGTATTTAAACACTTGTAATATACATACATATACTTTTTCATGTAAATATAGTATGAAAAACAAACAAATATATCCCACGAGAACCGTACATTTTTCCGGGATAAAAGCTTATATGTTATTCCACACTACAATCTATCTCTGTACCAAATTTCATCCAGATCCGTTTAACAGTTCTTAAGTTATAAAGTAACAAACATGGATGGATCCATCCTCACTAACTTTCAGCTTTATAATATAAGTAAGATTATATACCTACCCTTAGGTAGATCCCGCCCCCTAAGGCTAGTTTTTAAAGGTGGTAGAATCCTTTATGGTTCTACCCCAGTGGCACCAGCGCCACACCTATTTCTACCTTATAACAGCAGTGTTTAGCGCTCCTGTGTTCTGGTTTGAAGGGTGTGGTGAGGAAAATATACAAATCCGAGTCGTTCCCACTTATTCCTCAGGGATAGCAACGCACCTGTAGTCGACCTCAGATAGGCTGTGATCTTAACTAGGGTTGATTACAGATGTCCATGGGCGGCCACTTACATGGATGGCCACATCAGATGGACTACATGCTCGTTTACTATTTTTTAACTTAGCCTGAAAATACCAAATCCGAATGTTGGCAACCCTACCTACTTGTTTGCTTTTCTTTTTGAGACAGAATAAAATTACCAACACAAAGAAAAAGTGCTTAAAGATTGTTTATTGACTTTGAAGTAACAATGTTTTAAAATCCAATAAAATACTCACTGTAAAGTTCTAGAGTTAGTTCTAGAGTAGAGTATTTTATTAGAAAACTAGCTGATCCCCGCGGTTTCACCCGCGTTAAAGTAAATATCTGACAGTGAAAGTCCTGTCAAAGTCGGTCCAGCCGTTTAGAAAATCTTCAGCCAAACAAACAGACAGACAAAAAAAAATCATTTTTGTTATAGTTATCATATATATTTTCACATGCATTGAGTAAAAAGTTGTTATTTTAAAATCACAAATAGACACTTCAATTTTATTTATTTGTATTGATAAGGAATTTCAATTTTAGTTAAATAATTGCTGTAGCAAATGTTAAAGTCAATCTCGTTCATTTGGAATTCAACATGAAGGCAAGTAAATCTAAATAGTTACGAATATTTCCTGTATTAATATTCAAACTTCAAAGCAAAATAGTTAATATTTGCTCATGAAAATGTTGATATCACTTGTCCTACATTTACTTGTATTCTAAAATACAACGTTTGAAAATTGTCGTTCCACTGAAATTGTAATTGGTGTTTTATTGAAAAATAAGCTTTTTTAATCCTTATTCTCGTTGAATTTAATATTACTTTTAGTTATTCTACCGTTATTACTATTTTTGTCAGTTATTCTAATAATTTTAAACAGTTTTTTTTCAATTATCGCAATCGCAATTACACTTTTTTTATTTTGTCATTTCCAGCAGTAAAGTTAAGTTATTGGCAACTATCTATAATATTTAATTAATGTCATAATGATATGTACTATAATATCTTTCTTTAATTTATTTTGGATACAACGACGAAATCCACGCGATTTTTTCACATAAATCCCATTTTTATTACTATCAGTGTTTAATAATTTCGTCTGTATTTTCTCTACTAATTCATTTACTATACTCAACCACAACCATATACCGTGTGTTCAAAGTCTGTATTTTCAATTACCTCCGAAATTATTCGTATTCGCAAATAATCCACACGCTTCTAATTAATCTACATTTTGAAACAAGCTAGTATGCATTATTTAGTTACCGATGGAAGCATACATCCTAATTGTACTGAACCATAGTTAGGATTACTATGATTCAATGTTATCCATTTTCTAGGTTAACATAGCATGGTTTATTTGGTAATTTCGCACATATTATTTGTTGGAAGTTGTTTTCAAACGAAAAATAAACTATATACGTATAAACTAGTCTTAGAATCGAAATGGGTATCTTTTTTAAAAACAAAAATGATAGATAAACAAACAATACATTCTCTGAATCCTTTTCGGAGACAGTGACTTTCGGTGTAGCTATAAGGAATTAAACAAAAAAATTCGGCCATTTATTAATACCTAAGCAAAAATACAACAAAACGAATATAAAAAAACTATTCATTGCATATTATACGATAATTTAAATTAAGATTTAACAAAAAACACTAATACTAATTAATTTGCGTATATAATAGAGAAAACAAAAATACTAGAAAACATAATGAAAGGAAATAAAAGTTAAACTTTATTACTTTAATACGTTGTATCGGAAGAGAAGACCAATACATTCTACTGGACACCTCTATTTGTTTTCCAAACAGTAGATAACAAAAGATAAACTATATAGAGTGTTACAAACGGAATAGGTTTCTTATCTTAAAACAAGAGTAGGAAATACAATAGATGGACAAACAATACATTCACTAAATCCTTTCCAGAGCCAGTAACTTTCGATATAGCTGCAAGGAATTTAACAGCAAAACTGGGCCAACATATCACAATAGAATGCCAGGCAAAAGGCGATGATCCGATAAGAGTAATGTGGACGAGAAACGGGAAACCCATAAATCCTTTGACGCAGAGGTAGGTTACTTGGCGTATGCACTGTTATGATGCTGTGTGATATTTTGTTCATGTCGAAACTTTTCTCGTTTTACGACTGTTTCCGATTTATACAGTGCATAGTTTTAACTTCTTTGTAATATTTGTAAATTTTTATCAAATTGTATCTAAGTTGAGAAATCCAGATTAAGAATAATTTTCTGCGTAAATTTTTACATTTACCGTTTTTTTATAAGTACCTAAGTGACGAAAAAGTACGATAAAAATAAAGTTTGTTATATATTAAAAATAGAAACGTATAAACATTCGCTAGCAATACTAACTAAACAAAGACAAGATAAACAGCTAGAAAGACATCTATATAATAAATTAGATTTGATACTCCTTCGTAATGTGTACTTCCTATATTTTTATGTAGCCTACCTTTCTATGTACACCTACAATTCAGGGCACTTACACAATTACATATACATTCTTAATAAGCATACATGTTAATAGCTTAAACGTAAGTCACATGACCTTAGCATCATCATGGTCATCAACTATGTGAATTCATATGTATCTGAAATATATAAATATATGTATGAATACAGGGTTAAAATATCAGAAGTGAAAACGGATGACGGTGTAACAAATATCTTGGAACTGCTACAAACGGAAACGAGTGACGGTGCCTTATATCAATGCAGAGCCGGGAATCCATTCGGTGCAGACGTATTCAATGTACATTTAACAATATTAGGTGAGAAAGTTTGTGCACAATAACAAACTATATAATATGGGTAGTATAATTTGTTACAATTAACATTGTTCAATTCAATATAGTACATTAGGAACAGTAATTTGTGAACTAAAATATATAAATTTTAGTCGGAACATCATTATTAATTGAATAAGTTTTACTTTGTTATTGCAAGCGATGAAATTAAATATTTGCAGGTATTTACTGTATAATAAGATTTATTATATTGAATTTATAAGGTTGTTACTTTATCAGACGCTTTTTTATAATTTTGAATATGTTACATAAAATTGTTATCAAAAGCTTATGCTAAATCCATTTATTTTGAATTGTTTAGAGCCACCACTACCGCCCTCAGACCTATCAGTAGACTCAATAAAGAGTCGATCAGTGAAGTTATCATGGAGGGACATGACTCGATCACTCGCTCAGTATTACAGTTTACAAATAACGAACAGTCAACGGATGTCTTGGAGTACCGCAAGGACCATCAATGTGACCAGGTATGTTTTACCTATACAATATACTACATTTATTTGTTATATTGGCATACAATATGTAATTTTTTAATTAAAATATTGTCGTCCTACGTGAAGAAAATCCTGCCGATCGCACACAGAGGATCCGGGTTAGATCCCTGTAAGTCAGATATTTTAATAATGCATTTTGGTTTATAACGTAGGCTTAGATAATGTCTCCAACAGAAATCTGAAGGAAATTCTAGTGTAGGACCACATTTATAAAAAAATGTTTTTTCTTTAAAAAATCTTCCTATTACATTTTTTATAAAAATATTTCAATATTGATATTGATTCTCACTAATTAACACAAATAAAGAAGGTTGATGTTTTAGTAATACTAAGGCATTGTATAGATAGATATAAAGATGTACCTTTAAAAACTTATTTTCTTACCTAGGTTAGATGAAATACGTCACGGTATTGAGATAGAAGATTTGCAGCCAGCGACTAGTTATTCTGCGAGAGTGGCTGGCGGCAATCAAGCGGATTTAAGCCCTTATTGCACGCCTGTTCGATTTTCTACGACTGAGGAAGGTAAGAATTGATTGTATACGCTAACAATAAAACACAATATTTTTGACAGCAAAGTAAATAAGAAAATAGGGGAACACACACGATCATATATTATTATTAGCATATAATACAGTATTTAATTCATTCAATCTTTAATATTATTCATTTTATCATTTCATTTTAATCTCCTCATCATTTATCATCTATTTATCATCATCATTATCATTATCGTCTATTTATCATTTTATTTTAATCTATTCACTGAATTGTCTTTTCACAGAGTTATTCTTTAACATTAAACATGAAACCCAGTCAAAATTAATTTTCATCATACATTATTCCAGAGAGACATATTGTTACAAATCTTGTGTCAACTAAATAACTTTGCTAAAGTTACAAAAATTATAACTGTTATATCTGTGCTCTTTATAAAATAAAACTTGCTATGTATTATCGGGATTAGAGTAAAAATGTAAAGAATGAAGAATATGAAAAGATTAGCTATTTTAATCCTTAAAAATTTAAAATTTTTCATGGAGTAAAAATGATTAATTTATTCTAGCCGTTAATGATTAACAAATTGTAAGCGTTAAAGAAACTGAGCGCTTTTCTTATACAGACAATGAGATGGCATAATTATGAAAACAACTGGTAGATTGAGAATAATGACTCAAAGTTTGCTAAGACAATGAGTGTTTTAATCCACAAGCGCCCATTATAGTGATAAATAATTAATGTACTAGCATTGTTCTCAGATTTAGTAACAATGATAACGGCCTCAAATTAAGAATCGTATTTAATGTTGATAGATTGTAATACAATTATGAATAGGATAATGAGATCACCCCTGTTATTAATCACAATTAATATAATATAATATAATACAACAATAAATGTTGAATATAAACACGAAATAAGAAATTAAGAGCTTTGACAATGAATTTGGGTCTGTTTTGGGTCTAGATTTTTATATATAATTATGTCTTTATGTTTGTCCACCCATGACCAGACAAATTCTATCGGGCTATGAGAATAGGAAGTATTTATTTAATTGGAAGAGTTAATAGGGCCCGTGTTAATAAAACTTTTAAAATACAGTCGCCGCCACTTAAAATACTTGTCCCACAACTGAGAGAGGATTGGAGCGTATGCCACCACGCTGCCCAATGCGTGTTAGTGGAAGGGATACGGGTTAGTGGCCAACCAGTGTCCAATGTTTTCAAACCGCCCATACAGCCTCCGACAAGGTTTCACAACTGCTATCCAATGATAACAACTAGGACCGACAGCTTAACGTGCTCTCCGAAGTACGGAAACGCACATAAAATTTTTACCACTAGCGGTCACCCATCCACATACCGACCGCGCCCGACGTTGCTTAACTTTGTATATCGGTTAAGATTTACGTAGGGATATGCGATTTAATACAAATGTAAATAAGGAAATAAAGAATAATTGAATTTGAATAAATAAGGAAATTAATATAAACAATAAATATTTACTTAATAGTTACATAAACACTAATATATAAATATATTTAGCTAAGACTATAGCGGAGTTACTTATTGTACTCTAGAGAATAGATACATAAACTGTTACTAAGGGTATTATTAGAGAGTAAGCTTAACAATCTCCGTTGTTGAAAGATGCTTTAGCTAACGGAAATTAGACAGGGAATGAGAAAACTTACCGTGGAATTGGATTCATATCTTATTTATCAAAAGTAATTAAAGTTATATAGTCTAGTTTACGTTAAAGATCCAAGATCTAAGTTTGATTATTTCAAAATTATACCAAATTTTGGAAATTAATTTATCAGCTGTTTTAATCGAAAACAATGCGGAATTTTGAGATTGTTACTTTAGAATTCAATAAAAATCTTAATGACATGAGGTTTCGACAATCTCGCTTGACCAGGTTGAAATACCATAGGCAGAATCCTTCTCATTCTGAAAGGAGACCTGAGTACCACAGACAAAGATTTTAACAATTATAGTGATGAATTAAAGTTTCGTTTACGTTTTTAATTATTTATTTTATGATCCGGTCACTATAGTCCGTTAAAGATTTTATTGCTCGTAGCTTCCTTTCCGTTTTCCAATCAATAGTAATTGCTTTAGATGTTTACTTCAATAAAATCTCAGATGTACGTTAAACAATCTTCTCGAATCGTTACCGAAGCACGGTGTTATCCATAGCGTTTGTATGAAATAGAAATGATATTATTTCATGTCATAATTATGGTAAGAACCAAATGTCTCATTTTCGGACATAAGATTCTTAAAAGAGGCCTCTTACTATTGGCATGAGTTTAATATTTTATATGTAGCAAATTCCTACAGCAGTGATAGCCTAATGGTTGAAACTTGGCCTCTCAATCGAAGGGTCCGAGGTTCAAACCCCGGGCACGCAACTCTGATTTATGTGCGTATTAAGAATTAATAATTATCACTTGCTTTACGGTGAAGGAAAATATCGTGAAGAAACCTACACATCTGAAAGTTCTTAAAAAAAAAGTTTTCAAAGCTGTGTGAATTCTACCAAGTCGCACTTGGCCAGCGCGGTGGACGAAGGCCTAAATCCCTCTCACTATGAGAAGAGACCTGTGCCCAGCAGTGAGACAATAATGGGTTGATGATAATGATGATGTAGCAAATTCCTGCAACTCGTCAAGAGATGTCGCCACTAGTATTAGTTAATCACACTATCGAAGTTTATTCAATACCGTGGATATGTAACTGAAACTGTCAGAGTACTTTAACTACCCAGGCGTAGATAAATTATTACATTTCTCGGAACGAAGATCGCTTTGACTTGTCGCAGAGTACTTGTCAAAGAACAGTACGTCGAAACGCTAAAGTAGATTGACTTTGATAACCTGATATCTGAAATCGACATAATTGTTACAGTGATTTGTACCTATGTATATTGCGCTTCTAGTAGCAAATATATTATCTACTGAATCAAGAAGCATCATCATCATCAATCATCTACTGAAGCTGATCTACTTCTATTATTAAAGCTTACTTTCCCGTTTTAGCTTTATTATAAGACAAGAAGTTATTTTTTATTGCCATTATTTCACTAATTATATTGTGATTTTTTGTTCAACATCTCGTCTTTGTAAGTCTTGTTTTTTTTATAACATTTGAGTAGCAAACGAGCTTGCAGTCCACTTTATGGTAAGTGGCCACTGCCGCCCATGGACATTTGTTATCAACCCCAGATATGATCACGGTCATACCTGAGGTTGACCACAGATGCTTTGCTACCCCTGAGGACTGAGATGGAACGCCTCGGATAAGTCTGTCTCCCTGACCACTCCCTTCAAGCCAGACCACAGCGGTGCTTAACACTGCTGTTATAAGGCAGAAATAGGTGTGGTGGTGGTGCCGCCGGAGTCGAACTACATAGAGTTCTACCACCTTAGACCTTAGACTGAAGCACTTCTAACAAATTGATTCTAACACACTAAATATATAGTTACAGAAACACACGCATACGTACACACACAAACATGCACACACACACACACACATATTATACATAATCCTTGGCAACTTAAAAGCAAGTAGATAAGAATTATCTTTTACATAATAACATAATATATACCTAGTAATAGTATAGTACATACTTAGCAATAGTAATAGTAGTAATATATAGTAACAAATTCATTTGTAAACCTAATATAAGTCAACAACATGTATTAAACATATCTTTACCATGTTCTCGGGATGGGCGTAAACAACTGCAACACAGTATTATATTTTACTATAGCAGTTGCTTACAAACACAATATTTTGTACTTTTTATTTATGGTTCAATAAAATCTTGAATTCTTTAATTTTTTATTATTTTACCAGTACATGGTTTAGTCCATAAAATACTGTACTACTATTATTCTTCATAACTGGTTCAATGTTAACACGTTTGAAGCTATTTCAATAAGATATGATATTATTCTGACGGATCGGATGGAATTCCGTTGAACGACATGCTAATATATTAATTTATAATCTATTTTTGTTCTTACAGCAGTTCCAAACTTATAATATGTTTCGTATTTTTTGGTTTATTGTAGCTTTCATTTCTAAGTAGGTATGTATTAATGAAGCATACAATGGGGTATTTGACTACAATGGAAATATCGATCAAACGATTGTTGTCTTAAAAGAAACTATTTTTGTAAGCCCACTAAGCCAACATACTATTTTAATATCGATTTGATCTTTTTAAT
>DWPV01003077.1:0-15886 GCA_018251915.1 Urbanus proteus proteus | reverse complement strand
CGTGACTTAGCGTTTTGGCGGCAATTTCAAATATTCAAACTTTGATGATGATTTTTGTCGTAAATAGAGAAATTCACTTTAATTAAATCACAAATGTACCATGATATAACTAACAATTTGAGCTATTTTCCTAAAACTTGTCAAATACCCTATTCTTTTAGTAAAGAAACCGCCAAGGCAAATATTTTGACTAAGGTCTATAGTTAAGGCGTATAAATTTAGAACCTTGGCTCTGCGTGACAAATGGTACATTTTTATAGTGCAAGCCTTTCTCGACTTAGCAGCATTTTCCACAAAAATGTTTTTGGTAGGACATTAAATCTCTCGCACAAATCTATACGAATTTTATCCCTACTCAAAATTATTTGTCCAGGAACAGTCTGCTTCGAGAACAAGGACGAGGGCACATGCCCCGAGGGGGACGCCACCCAGGGCAGTGGGGGCCGCCTGAACACCACGCGCTGGTACTTCCGCCACGACCGCAACCGCTGCGAGCGCTTCCGCTACTACGGCTGCTCGGGGAACCACAACAACTTCAGGACTAAGGAGGAGTGCAACACTGTGTGTCCAGGTAAGAAATATTTAATTCATTGTATTTATCATCAAAAATATGTTATTTGTTGATTATCGAATTATAGCACATTGATTCTGGAACTGCTACTATTATTTATCCGCATGTATGAAATTAGTTAAAAAGAAGTCCAAAAGACAACATAAGTTAATTACATTAATATTATGGCTGCATAATATTAATTTTAGTATTAAAGATAAATTGATTTTATTAGTAATCGAATGTACAATTATTTTTGGGTTGCTGAGCTGTTCTATACTTAATCTTTTATTCCTGAATCTCAGTCATCTCAGATAAATGATATTTTATTGTGTTTAGGCTTATACATTATCTTTAGTTAAGTATGATTATTATTTAGTAATATAGAAGCGAGAGATAAACAGACTGTTTAATTGACCATTAAGTAGATCTAAGCATCAATAAATATATATTTATCCAATCTATTTTTAAAATGTTGCGAAGTCTGAAATACTCGTAGATATGAAAGATTCCTATAAATTAGTTGTTGACTCAGCCGACTTGATTAAAGGTGTACCGCCCAAATAAATACTTCCTAAAATAAATACTAATTTTGCGACAGTGGATGGTGAAACTGCGAAACTAACAAAAGAGAAGACAGGACGCAATCTCAATGAAGTTGGAGGCATGTCTATAGTTTTTTTCAAATATTGTGCTCACCTTACATGTGGAGTTAATGTATTTAAAGAGGGATGAGAGTTATTATATTGTATGCACATTAGAATATTATAAAGGATTTATTTTTAGAGGGCATGAATAAGTTAAGCATACAAGTACTTATAGTATTTAGATTTTTTAAACAATAGTTAAGGAATAATACTTTGATTAACTAGAACTTTGTTAAATTTTGTTGATTTAATGGCTTGCAATTGGTTATAATTATCACTAATAATGCACTACTAAATTAGTAAGGATCGTCTATGATCATACATATATTAGAAAGGGTGTTAGAACAGGATGTGTCTAATTAACAATCACAATATAAGCACAAACCGCAGTCTAATATTAAATAATGCACACTACAAACACGCACACAATCATGTGATTAATATTGGTTTTTGTCATATTTAACTCTCACCAATACTTTTAATACTTTGATAGTGATATATTACGTTACAATATTTTAGTGTCACATACTAGAAATGCCCAAAAACCCCAAAATGCAACAAAAATAGATAGCAGTTCTTTTTCAGTTTCTTTTCTATATTTCTATCTTTATTGCAGTATTAAACTCTAACACTATTGCATGCCCAGTTTTTCATAATTAATATTCTTACTACTTAATTTTGATACTCTGACAGCTAAAATCTAATGAATGAATGAAAGGTTACTTAGATGGAATTGAATATTAATGAAAATTTGTTTAAAGAATTACATAATGTGATACCACTTAGAGGTGTACAGTAAACCATCTTGTCTTCCAGTACTAAGTCCGTGCGAGAGACTCCGTGAGAAGAACGAAGCGGCGGCGCAGAAGTACGGCAAGGGGACGTTCATCCCCGCGTGTGACGCTGCCGGTGCCTGGGAATCCGTGCAGTGCATGTCTCATATCGGTAAGTATTTTGCTGTTGTATTTATCATTAAGTAAATTCATTCGTATTTGCTCAAAATTTAATTCTAAATCACTTGAATGTGAACTAGCTACTGCTGTATCGTCAGTGTCCAAACAAGCATTTTCAATATGATTATCATCATTATTGTAAGTGTAAAATTAAACTCATCTTTATCCAAATCTTTGTCGTTATTACAGTTATATTTTTAGTCATGTTCACTACCATTATAATTACCTATTCCATCATCATAGATATTATCGACAAAATCAATACCATCTACGTCATGTCTCACTTCTAGGCACTAATATCCTTTAAAAAATTTTTAGCAAATCTCAGACTTATTCCCAAAAATCCTCTATCTTTAAAGTTAAATTATTATTTTTTCTTTCAAACAGATGTGTGTTGGTGCGTGAGCGCCCGAGGCGAACCGCAAAAGGGTTCCCTCGTGCGAGGAGCAAAACCGTCTTGCAATTTCAGACAAGCGCGCAAATGGATGCGAAGAGACCCGCTGGATGAACGGGCTAGAGCTGATGAGGGTAAGAATATCTAAGAAGAACGTATTCTAATGTTGTTGGGTAGCAATTATGCATCTATTGTTTTGTTTTATTAATTTGGGCGTTAGTAAAATGTAGTACCTATGTATTGTAGTGACGTAACAATAATTGAAGAAGTGGAAAATATGATAAACGTAAAATTTAATTGTTTTCTTGTAACATATTTCAATATTTCCTTGTATGACTAACTGTAATAACTAACTATATGATTAGTTAATATATGTCATATATTACCCTCACTGCTCTAATAAAAATTATTTATGGACGTAATACCGTTTTCCTCTCCTTTACCTTCACCTAATTGTGTGTCTTTGACATTGAGGAAAACCACCAAGATATAGTGTTGTTGAATAAATTCACTAAATAGCAGTTTAATTAAAATGAAATCTTAGGTGCAATACAGAATCCTTGTATTCCATGTTCTTTTCTTAAATTTGGATGCGTGGGAACAAGCTGTTGAAGGGTTCTTTCAAGCTTGAAACTTAAGACTAGAACTTATTAACTAAATTTACTACATCACTATATAAAATTTGTATATTAACAGACACTACTTACCTGTTACTTTATGCTTTGCTATAGGTAATATTTATGCATTAAAAGGATGCATGTCTGCCTTCTAGGACCTTCTGGATAATAAAAGAAATAAATTAAATTCTGAGTTTGCCCTGTCAATCGATTAACGAGTATTAGAATCTCATATTCCAACAAATAACTAATTTGTATTGTGTTATCTCCTCAAGAACAATCATATTTTCATTCTAGTGTTAGAAGAGCTGATAAGGCAGATGACAGCATATCGAGTTGACGAGTTTGAGGAAGACGAAGAAGAATTCGATATCGCGGAGTTGGAAGCTGAGCATCGTATGCTCGGATCTGAACCATCATCCACAGAAGAAGTGATGTCCAGAGATGACAGCTCCGTGCTTGTATCGGAGGTGGTGGAACCGAAACCAGCTGATACTACGAGGAGGAAAGAGGAGCCCTTGCAAGTTGCTGAGAAGATCGTTTTCAAGACCAAGTGCCAACTGATGCAGGAGGAAATCGAAAACGGTAATAATTTTATTCAATATTCACAGATTGAAAGTGAAAATTTAACTTAAAAATCGTCATTTTTCATTTTTTGGTACAGCATTCAAGGCAATCAATCATCAATAAGATTAAGGTTAACATAATTTGTCTCCAAAGAGACAATTTGTAAAGTAAATGGCTGGCCAGAAAATGGAAAAAAAAATCTCTTCATCTATTGTTTGTCTTATGGATGTCGTGTTACGAACCGGTGGTAGCTTAAAAGGTTGTAATTCACAATTTTTAAGTACCTCCAAAGGGCTCTACAAAATATAGACATTTCATTGCATTTGTTATCTATGTCCTTTTCCAGACCCCCAGCAATGTGTGTGCAAAATTTCATAACGATTGGTTGAGTAGTTGAAGTATGAAGGCGTTACAAACAAACAAACAAACAAATAAACGGACTTTCGCATTTAGGTATAATAATTAGGATTTAAATAAAATATTTGAAAATAAAATAAAATATTTGAATATCATTGAGTGGAAAAAATGATAGGTAAAAATGTTTATCTACAAGTAACAGATGATATTTAAATTATTTTCATTTATATTGTGGAAGTTGCAAAAGACCATGATATGACCTGATGGTAAATGACCACTGCCGCCCATGACATCTGTAATCGACCCCTGATAAGAGCAGGGTGTTACCTGAGGTTGGAAACAGATGTGTAGCTACCCCTGAGGACTGAGTTGGAACGTCTCGGATAAGTATTTCTTCCTTACCACACCTTTTAAACCAGAACACAGCAGTAATTACCTTCAGAAGTTAACAATGGAAAACAAACAAAGTTGTAAAACCAATTCAAATTTAACGGAAAATAAACCTTACTAAACTAATCATGTTGCATCCAACAACCGCTTATTCAAATTCAAACTGAACTGGAAATATAAATTACCAAGCAAATTATTCAAAAACACGTATAATGTCATCGTTGGCGGTCTGCAATCTACGATATTCCGTTTTTGTTCCTATCTGCATACATTTGAATATCATCCGGAGTTCTACCACATCCGCGCAAAAACTATTGATTCAACTAACATGGAATTGGACGGTTAAACTTACACGTTGCAATATCCCACTCGTTTCTACTTTAGTTTCTGTCTAGTCTACCGTGATTTGAATATTACTTCGGATCGCGTCATTGTTTTTTCATCTTCGTAAATTTAAATGTATGTACATTTTTTTATTAAAGATCAAACAAACATGCAGTAGATCAAAGGTATGTGGTCATCAACTTTTTATCAAACAGGGGTTTTACGTCAAACCGATCATTAATGCGTCGCTAATCCTAATAGCTATCGAGAGTCGAGTTACGCGTAAGACAGCCGTCATTTATTCCCTTCAAATTACACTACTTCTAGCAATTGAAGTAGCTCTTCCTCAAGCGAACCACATTTGTTCTACCGCCTTTCAAGTATGCTACTTGATTACTATACAAAATAGTCTATCTTCTAAAACACCCGCTCAAAATTCCTTCAGAATTCTCGGGCAGTAAGATTTATCGCTCGACGATGTACATTGCATGTCCGTTTGTTACGTCGCAAAATAATAAACTGAATTCAAACTACAATAGTTGCAACGTTGAGACCAATTGTACGCTTGTTTACAGCTTTGCCAAAATGCTGTGTAGCTCGAAAAATGCTGTCCCTAAATCCGGGATTATTCTGGGCACGAGCCGCAAAAAGTTACTGAGTTCTAATTTTAGTATTCAGCTTTGTAGTATTTTATAAAAATCTATTTGAAAGAGTTGAATGTCAACTACAACATGCGAGTTTGGTTTGCGTGGTCCTATTGCAACATCTTAGGTACAAATGCCTTGTAATGGCTGTCGTGAATAGCACCACTTCTCGTCCATGGATGTCGTACGAGACGACTATGGAAGAAAATTTGCAGCTATCACTCTCCTAGACATTCTTCCTTAATGTTCCTGCGTCTTCCTGTCTTCCTCTCTAACATCAACATCTATTGAGATCACCAACACGCATATGCGGTATTTATTGGCAAAAACTCCCATTAATTGAGGCATATATGTAGCAGAGGGTCTCAAAGGGGTGAAGGATGGTTCTCTCTTTAGACATAAGTCAATGTCACCCCAATTAAGTTATTAACATCTTAATACTTTGGCCACGCCTTATCCTTAGCCAGTAATTTTAAACCGGAATGTTTTTTTAAAAATTCTATGTTTCTATATTTCATTAATTTAGCGTTCGTTATTGAGATTGTAGTATTAGTTAGGTTCTTTCGCTAAGACTATCAATTTACGTAACTACAAAAATAATAAAATTTTATCTAGGAAATAGAAAATTATATCATTTTCAGGGTACCACATTAGCTATCATAACATTCTACCATTACGTTATTCACAACCCTCAAGAAATAGCACAGTTAGCGTCATTATTAAACTTTCTGAGAATAAGACGAAGTCGAACCTACATGCTATTAAAAGATAATTTAATGTACCTACTCGGAATACCATAATTGTGGAATGAAATTAAAATAAAGCAATAGCAAGAAAATTATTCCACATACACCATTATACGCTTCATTAACCGAAAGGTCACGCTCATAATGTTGGACATACGAGACTCCGAGATTGTTTAATGCCAGGAATTCATTAAAAACTAGACGACTCTCGCGGTTTTACCCGTGTTAAAAATGTAACATCACACACGTAACTATTATAACATAGGTGAATTATAGATAGATTATAGATAGTACCTGACTAAAAGGGCTGAAGGCCGCCGTTTTTTTTATTTTTTTACGCGTAACCATAATACCTACTAGTTTTAAACAAAATCAGCCAAGTCACTCCTTACAACACCAGCTATCTACTTCTGAAAGTTGCGTGATAGTCAGTCCAGCCCTTTCGGAGATTATCCAGAACAAATAGATAGGCAGAGCGATAGACAGACAAACAAAACATTTTACTAATTTATGTTTTGTTATAAATACCATTTATACTATCATATGCGATATTTTAGACATTACAAACAGACCCTTTATTTTATTTATTTAGTTGCAAACTCGCTTCTCATTTAGTTCGCTTCGTATGCCGTGCCACTCAGCACTCTCTGTTTAACTCCTTTAACTTTGTACCAAGTACTAAGTGCTTCTTGGGCCTTAGGTCAGGTTTTGTAATTTCCATTTTATTACACACTAGCTGAATCCCGCGGTTTCACTCGTGTTTAAAAAGTAAAAAAGAATACATATTTAAACATAAATGTCATCCCGCTCTACCGCGACGATGCGATTTTTCAAAATTTAAAATAGCCTATGTTACGCCTTAGACCTTCAGCTCTCTTCCAGTGAAAGTCCCGTCAACATCGGTCTAGCCGTTTAGAAGATTAGCGCTGAGGTAATCTTCTAAAGCTAAAAGGCAAACAGACAGATAGACATTATTTTTTTTAAAATTGATTTTTCGTTATAGGTATCGTGTATACTTTAATATACGTTAAGAAAAAAAAATTTTTGAAATCACAAACAGACACTTCAATTTTATATATGTGTATAGATAGGATGATGGTCATGTAGTTCTTATGAAAAGTAAATTACCAATGCAGTGATGAACGTCTTGTGGTTCGAAGTTCTACTCCAAGACATTAATTTAGTCATATAGAGTTAATACTAATATGCTGTAGAATAAAGTTACCATCCATCTCTATTGATACATAACTCTATTTATAAAAGATACTTTGAAATAAACAATAAATAACGGATCAGCGCAATGTTAAAGAAATTGAAAGGTCAAGAATAGACGAGGCGGAGCATCTTCAAGAAGAGATAGCTTCTTATTAAGTTTTAACTTGACATATTAACTTTTTAAAGTACCTCTCTGGTACTATAAAGTTCGTATGAAATATAATAGAAAGCGAATTAAAGTCTGATTTTCAGAAGATCGTTACTTTTTAAATAAATGCAAGTAGGTGTACTTAAAACAGCTACGACTATTATATTGATGACCCGGATGGCGGAATGGTTAACACGACGGACCGCTAATCCGAGGGTCCTGGCTTCGATTCCCAGCAAGGCGAAAATTTGAGTTTTTTTATAAAAGTTAGCTTATAGTTACAACATATGAAGTCGCAGGAAAAAGCTAGTTACAATACAAGTAGACGAAAACACGAGAAAAAATCTATTTTTCCATATAATATATGTCATATAAACAGGTAAAATGGATTTCGTGGTATAATTGGATTCATCATAAATATCATTAATCGGTCGCCGCTTACTCGCGAATGGTAATTTAATTGTCCTTTATGGAGGCCCGAGGGTTCTGTTGAAATTGTTGTACACTTCCGTCCTTTTAGCTGGCCACAGGAAGGGTTTTCTAATGTGATACCCAAAAGTCGTCACATTTGTTAGAGCATACATTTGACTCAAAGTTCAAATTGATTAAACCCAACATGTTTGATGTAGGTATAATTTTATATGTTTAATTTTACCTTTTATAATGCTTTCTACACTGATAATCCCGGAAAAAGATTTGCTGGGTTGGGTACTATGCATATAACGAGATAAATACTCAAACTTTGTGTCGAGAAAAAGATGAGTAACAGGTAGTAAGTAGTAGTAGTATTTCGGCTTCTTATGTTAGCCTGGTTCATTTTTCAGGCGATCTTCTTAAAGGCCAGTCTTAAAGCCTTTATGGGTAAAATACCAAAATTTCTTTCTTAGTGATTGTCTACACAATAAATTGAATATATTGTCCAAATTTCATTATTTTTAGTAGTTAAGGATCTACTATGACTATTTAATTAATAGTGAGTACCTATCCTTAAAATTTTAAGGTCAATATCGATAGAGAGATAGAGAAGATATCGTGAGAAAAACTCGACTGAGAAATTTTCAAATAAACGTAGGAGTGTTTGCAAATCTTAAAAGACCCGTATCCAGCAGTAAGACAAGTGTGCTGATTACCAATTACACCATTTATTCGATCTGCAATAAAAACACAATATATGACATACATTTCCTTAAGGGTCCAAATATTATTTAGTTACGCTCAATGTACGGTTAAAAAGATAAGCAAAAAGAGCAAACAATTTCTGTCTAGCATCGTCCGTTTACAAAATAAGGCCGATCATGAAGTACCTATCTTATCATTTCACGAAATTGCGCCATTTCATAAAATGACCTATTGTTATAGTCTATATCGTGATATGACCAAACAAAAGGATTGGCGCAATAGAGTAAACCTGGATAAGGTCGAAGCTCAGTCTTCATATACGAGCTTTTCTTAGAGTTGATTTTTTTTAATATGATTGGAGTAGCATGCATGCTCGTTTATACCACCTGATCGTAAGTTGCCACGCCCATGGACATCTGTAATCAGCCCTAGATAAGATCCCCTTATAACAGCAGTATTTAAGCACTGCTGTGTTCTAGTCTGAAGGGTGTGGTAAGAGAGACATACTTATCCGAGGCGATCCAACTCAGTCCTCTGGGGTAGCAACACATCTGTGTTCAACCTTAGGCAGGAGGATCTTATTTGGGGTGAATTTCAAAAAACGACGGGATAATGACCATTTGAATGCTTGGCGGATTCGTTTTCTACTTCGAATCTATAAAAAGATACGTTACAAAACAGCTTACGTCTAGCATCCAAATTATTTACGTTACAAGAAACAAAATACGCAAGTCTCCAATCTTAAAACTCACATAAACGAAGTCGCAGTAACAACTAGTATACTACCTAGTACTTGTATCGTACTACTTGTATCGGAACAGGGTCTGGATTAGTGCGGTAAGCCGGCACCCTCCGTACTTCGGAGCTAAATCCGCTCGTCTGTTGCCTTGAAAACCTAAACTGTAAAATACCTGGCGTATTCTGGGATGTACCTACCAAAGGTATTAAAGACCTATCATCTACTTTTTGTATACAATAATTAGTAATTTTAAACTCAGCCCCTCAATTTGGGGGTCCAAGTTTCCAATCTCAGGCGTGCAGCTTTGTATGTTCGAAGTTATTTGCGGATTAGAATATAATTATCGCTTGTTAAGTGAAGAAAACACTGAGAAAACCACACGCCTACGAGTTAAAAAAAATCTCTAGGGTGTGTGAAGTCTACTAATTTGCATTAGGCTAGTTTGGTGGGCTATGACCTAGCCCTTCTTTATTTAAAAGTCTACCCACGCCACCATAAACATTAATGAGTTGACGACAAAATAAATATAAAAACAATTTAATTTGACTAATAAAAATACACTCGATTGAACCGAATCGTACTCAATTTTTATTAAATTACAAAACGTCAAAATGGTATCTTAAGATATACCTACTTATTGCCGTACTTTTTCCGTAATTGTTAAGATATACACTTTCCTGGAGTCAATAAATAAAGAACCATACACCAGAGAGCGTTCGCTCAGGAATCGATTGAATTGATTATTTATTTATTCGACTCATGTTCAATATTCAGCATAATTTTCCTATACCATGTTCCGACAAAATCTCCCTCATAAGGTGAGTAAGTACAACCCATTATCATCTTTAAATTTAAGGCTGTAAAGGTCCCAACCGCATGTATGTTGATGGAAATTGTTATCTAACTTTGACGACTGCTGTTCACTGGGTAGGCAAGTTTTAGCATCCCCTAAGCTTAGAAATTTAAATGATGGATCGATATTGAACCTACGGGAGCATTTCTAACAAATGTTACAGTTTTAGGAATACTTTGAGAAACATCCTTCTAATTGAATTAAATTTTCTACTGTTATCTATACATCTATACAAATAAATAAAATTGAAGTGTCTGTTAGTGATTTCAAAATAACATTTTTTTACTAAATGCATATGAAAGTATACACGATATCTATAACGAAAATACAATTAAAAAACAATTGTCTGTCTGTCGGTTTGGCTGTGAGGTAATTTTCTAAAGTGCGTGCATGCGACCGTCGCGAGCGAGCGGGGTGTTACTTATGTTAGATATGTTTATGTTTAGATTTGTATTCTTTTTTAGTTTTTAAAGTGGGTGAAACCGCGGGAATCAGCTAGTAATTAAATAGAGCCTGTATGTTTCAACTAAGGAGGTGCTCGTATCACCGTCATATAACTACTGAGTTGGTACTTACTGGCGGCAGTAAGTAAAAAACCTTGTGGATTTAAGCAAAGTGAAGTGGTATTATTCTGTGTGTACGCTACTGAATGTGTAGGTGTAATTAAAATTAATTGTAGCTGAAATGTATCAAAATAATCAAAGGAATAACCGAAACAAAGTATGTTATCGTAGAGCCATATTCAGAAGCTCATTAAATGTGTCTGGGACCTTCATTAGCATGAGGCGCTCAGACGGACAGACCAAGTAATTGCACGTTAGTGGTCGCAGTTGTTTGCGGGCTGTTTTGTCAGCTAGTTTTATTACAATGGGGTGTTGATGGCAGATGACGTCACCGTATCTATACAATGAAATAGAATTGAAGTGTCTGTTTGTGATTTCTAAATATCATTTTTTTACTCAATGCATATGAAAGTATACACGATATCTATAGCAAAATTGCCATTAAAAATGTCTGTCTGTCTGTTTGGCTGAGGTAATCCTCTAAACGGCGACCGATTTTAACGGGACTTTCACTCAACGATAGCTTAAGGTCTAAGGCATAACACAGGCTATTTTAATTTTTGAAAAAAGCATAAGCGAGCGCGCCACGCGCTTGTGGGCCTCCTCGGGGGAGCGCGGGATGTTAGCTATGTTTATATAAGTATTCCTTTCACTTTTTAACGCGGGTGAAACCACGGGGATCAGCTAGTATGCACATAAATCAGAAGTGAGTGCCTGGGGTTTGAACCTCGGACCCCTCGATTGGGAGGCCAAGTTTCAACCATTAGGCTACCACTGCTGCAGATTTACATACATGGTACGTATAGGTACATACCTCAGTGTGACCTACTAAGCGGGGAGTGCGGTGCAAGCGTTGTTAATTCACTCCCCTTTGTTTTACTGCTTGTTTGCCCGGTTCGTTTATTTATTACTGTGATATATTGGTTTATTGCTGATCTTGGAATTTTGCCTTCCTTGGTGACTTGGCAGTATCCATACTGTAACTTAGAGTTATGGTTAGAAGTTAAGCTTCTTTTTATTTTTGAAAAAAGTCAGCGAAAATTTTAAAATGCGCGTGAATCATTTCCTGTTTTTCTTATTGTTATTATTATTTCTATTATATGACAAAATTGCTTATGTCGGAAGAAATAACGCGTAGACGTTCGGGTCTTTTCCATAGCGTGGATAATGTATATGCGTATGATATATCGGGTCTAGGGAAGGGCAGATTAAAATTAGCAATAAGTATGTAGTCTAGGCGAAAGATCCCATATGAATAGTACCAATGTTGAATAAAATAAAATCAGCCAAGTGCGACCAAGTTACTGTACGGAACATTATATTTATTTTTAAAATTTAATTTACGCTTACTTTAATTAGTTTAAAGTAAGCGTAGAAAACGTTAATGTAAACGTAGAAAAAAGCCGGTTTCAAGTATGGCGAACGCCTCTTTGAAATGTGTTTTATTTTTAGCATTTTGTTGTTATATGTTGGTAGTCAACGAATACACTATTAAAAAAATATCTAGTGTATATCTATTATAGTTCAAAAAATAGCCCTGATATAGATTGACGAAGCATGGAGGTAAGCTTTAAGCTTCCATTTTCACCATTTCAATATAGCACCCTAAAATTCAAAAGCATGCAACAAAATGAAAAAATCCCTTCAAATCCTTTAAAATGTCCAACCGCCAGCACTTAACAATGAACCAATAATATCACTAGGCGCGCATTGGCAATCTTTTCTATCACATTTTCCATACCCAACTCATCATAACCCCACGCTATTATATCCTTTGTTTCTTTACGTTTAAGGGTTAGTTTCCCGTGATGTTTCATCCATCTATTATGACTAGCGTCCATACATATTTCCGATCTTTTATCCACTGTTCAGATTTGGATGTAAGGCGTAAAATTCGTTGGACGAAGGAAATCACTTTGGTCACAATGTCGCTTTGTGTGGTGTGTTGTGTTGATAATATTAGGGTTCTTTGGTAGTCAATGGGGTGGAACCTATGTTACTTCATTGAAGGTGTAAGTGTTTTTGTGTTAGAACTTTCGTGAATCGACTGTGGTAGATTTTTGTTATAAGACTGCGAAGACATCACTGCTACACCTTTGTATCTGATTTTTGAGGTTTGCTGTGTAATATTTGCTTTCCTAATAGGAGATCGAAAAGTTCCCAAATAAAAGTTCCCGCGCTTGGCATTAGTATTGATGTTGTGCAGAAAAACTGTTGCCCATTTCTTGGGTTTGCTTGCACAGATAATAATATGTTAGATGTTCTAGCAACAATTAAGCATCCTGTCCTGTAACATGGATCCTTGAGTGACCAGATCTATAAAATCATATTGGCTGATTGCATGTTTTTTCGCGTTAGATTAGTAGAATTTATCTGGCTACAAATAATTCAACATCTAGTTAATAAACTCGTCCGTCTGTCACCAGAATAAAACTATCCTGAAATAAATTTCCAACTAACTTTGCAATTTTTAAAATGCAATAAACTTCATTCAACATTGAAATAGGAAGTGCGGTAAGAATGCAGTAGTTAGCGACACGTTACGGGTTTATAACGTGCAGATAAATGTGGTTCCCTGATAGATGGCTGCAGCGCTTGCGTGTCCCGCGAGCGTTTGTCAAGCGAAAGATAAGCCAGCGCTGCGGATCGTGAATAAGCCACGCTAGCTGAATCGACTGTGTTGAGTCGACTTTGCTGTGTTTTTTATAAATTGTGTCGGGTAGAAAATAGGTTCTTTAAATTGTCAGATAGAAAATTGTTCTTCGTGTGAGCCTTTCATGAATTATAGTAGGGTTATTGTAGTCATATCACGACTATTCAGTATCAGAACGAAACGATTGAAACAAATCAACCAACTTTTCAAAATATAAAAATGTAAGAAAGTTAAACTGTGAAATAGTAAGTGCGGTAAGAATGCAGTAGTTAGCGACACGCTACGGGTTTATAACGTGCTGATAAATGTGGTTCCCTGATAGATGGCTGCAGCGCTTGCGTGTCTCGCGAGCGTTTGTCAAGCGAAAGATAAGCCAGCGCTGCGGATCGTGAATAAGCCACGCTAGCGGAATCGACTGTGTTTAGTCGACTTTGCTGTGGTTTTTGTAAATTGCGTCGGGTAGAAAATAGGTTATTTAAATTGTCAGATATAAAATTATTCTTCGTGTCAGCCTTTTATGCATTATAGTAGGGGTATTTGTAGTCATATTACAACTATTCGGTATCAGAACGAACGATTGAAAAAAAAACAACTTTCCAAATTATAAAAATGCAAGAAAGTTAAACTTTGAAATACGAAGTGCGGTAAGAATGCAGTAGTTAGCGACACGCTACGGGCTTATTACGTTCAGATCAATGTGGTTCCCTGATAGATGGCCGCAGCGCTTGCGTGCCTCGCGAGCGTTAAGATAAGCCAGCGCTGCGGACCGTGAATAAGCCGCGCTAGCTGAATCGACTGTGTTGGGACGAATCTTTGTACAGTTACAGAAAATTGTGTAGTGCATTAAAGTAATTAGGTGTTTTAAAATTATCTGTTTGTTTATTAAATTGTCAGATATTAAGTAAAATATTCTATGTAATCCTTTTAAATGTTATGATAATGGGATTGAAAGCAATATTTCGCCTAACTGATAAAATTCTAACATTCAACATTGAAATACAAGTGAGGTCAGAATACAGAAGTAAGGTGACGTTTAATGGAATCTAACAGCTTTCTCCTCTTTTCAGAGTCAGCCCACATGATAGTAAGTAGTCACTGCCACTCATGGAAATGTGTAATCAACATCAGATATAGTCACCGTCCTATTTGGGCAAAAATGCCACAGATTCGTTGCAACCTTCGAGGATTAAGTTAGTATGCCTCGAATGTATGTCTCCCTTACCACACCCGACCAGAACACAGCAGCGTAATACACTACTGTTAAAACAAAGGTTTTACCTGATAATATTTAATATTTGTAATCTATATTATTTTTGCAAACGTGAAACTATAAGGTAGTAGCGCTGGCGTGTCTCGCGAGCGTTTGTTAAGCGAAAGATAAGCAAACACTGCAAATCGTGAATAAGCCGCGCAATAGAGCTGAATCAGGTCTGTCGCGGGATGCCTCGGTATTGTGTAGTTATTGTACGTTGTAGTTTATTATGCTTACAGTTACTTGGATCTTAGCAAACTAAATACATTTTATTCATATAATAAGTGAATTTTATTTCAGTACATTTTACTCCAATGCGTGTTGGTAGAGGGGATACGGGTGGCCAACCCGTGTCGAATGTTTTCAAACTACCCATAAGGCCTCCGACAAGGTTTAACCACTGCTATCCAATGACAACAACTGGGACCGACAGCTAAACGTGCCCTCCGAAAAACAAAAATGCGCATGAAATATTTGTCACTAGCGGTCACCCATCCATCTACCGACCGCGCCCGACGTTGCTTAACTTTGTAGATCGGTTAAGATCTCCGCAATCCACAGGGCTATGCGCGCTTCGATAGACAAACGGATATCTAAATGATGAATTTAGGTTTGTTCTAGGTCTGGGTGTTTGTATATTTGTCTACTTGTGTCCATGGCACCCACGGCGCTAGAGAAAGTCCTACTGTCGGTTTATGTAGAAAACATTACCTATAAGGTAGACTGCACACCGTGTTACTTTAAAAAAAATGATTTTATGAAATTGCCTTACTTACTCGTATGTCTATTAAATTATAGTAAGTCCTGAGCGCTGTGAGGTTCATCGCAAACATCTTCACGTCCGTCACCAGACACACGGAGCAGTAACTTACGACTGCCATTGTACACTTTTCAGTTTTTCACTGTCAGTTATATTAATTAAATTCTACAATATTCCACTGCATCACAATCCGTTAAATCCGTATGATATGAAACGCTCATCAGCGATATATAACGTAGATGGGCCCTGAGCAAACAAAAACTGCTTGCGTTTTGTATCTGTGTGCGTCACGTAACGCCATTGCTTGAATATCCGTACAAATCAAATTGACCCCTAGAATGGCTAACGGTGAGTTATGCAAGGGCTCAACCTAATTTGGCATAATATATCGAAGA
>DWPV01003076.1:0-15886 GCA_018251915.1 Urbanus proteus proteus | reverse complement strand
CAGTCCACCTGATGGTAAGTGGCAACTGCCGCCCATGGACATTTGTAATCAATCCCAGATATGATCACGGTCACACCTGGGTTGACCACAGATACGTTGCTAGCCCTGAGGACTGAAATGGAACGCCTCTGATAAGTCTGTCTCCCTGACCACACCCTTCAAGCCAGCACACAGCAATGCTTAACACTGCTGTTATAAGGCAGAAATAGGTGTAGCGGTGGTCCGCTGGAGTCGAACTACATGGGGTTCTACCACCTTCAAAACAACGTTAGAATACAACATACAAATGATTTCACAATTTGTTCCATATTATAAGATAGTAATTATATTATAGGATCGCATCCTATGTATGTAAATTTGAGTTAGTACTTAACACATAAGGTCAGTGTATTTATATGTACATATTTTATTTAGTTCTGTATGTTAATTCCTAAAGGCATTTGAATATCTTTTAAATTTGTGTGTTAGCAGATGATTTGTTATGTGTACGGACCTTCTTCGCGACTATATTCTGTTTCGCATTAAAATTTATCACAAACGAGAGAGTTACAGGAAAGCCTGGTGATAAAATAAAATGACAGTTGTTTAGTATGGGCTCGGGAATATTGTTGGTGCGTCTATGTAGAAATTGAAAGGTATGGGGCGCGGGAGACCTGTTTTATTTATGGCAGAAAATGGCTTTTGGATTGCCGTGAGTAACACACGGAAGTAAACTTATACGACATGTTGTTTTGTATTGTCGGTTGGTTTTATTTTTCATTGCTTTTTAACTTTGTGCATAGATGGCGTAAACAAAACTACTCCTATAAAAGTAGGTACCAAAATTTAAGCTAGCTATAACGTGACGTACAAATATATTATAAAGTGACTGTTGTCGGTTTCAGCGATAGTTGAATTACAATTTTCTTTTTTCAATTACCTACCTATACCAAGCATTGAAAATACTATATAGATATCACTCTATGGATTTTTTCTATGGATTTTTCTAAACCATACCCATATCAGTTTATAGATGAATAAACTTGATACCATAAGGTCTTGTATATTATGTTAGTAATAAAAGATTTTATTATTATAAGAACACAAATAATATATTAGGTATAGTCTATCCAGCAAATAGCCCTTATATCTTTCCTGACATTTTTATAAGAGCAGCTTTATCCCCTCTTGCTTAGCCGAATTACCTATTATGTTGATAGCGCCAGCAAAAGAGAGCCTGAAACAGATTTGCAGTTGTTACAATGAAACATTTTGGTATATGTATAATTATTTTATTTTATTTCATAAGACAAATGTACAATATAATGAAGATGATCGTTTAATATATATTTGAATTACACACGTATTGTACGTTTAAATTAAAGACAAATTTTAAATCACATATTATTTATAATCACATATTTTATTACTGTTTATATATTTAACCTGAATCAAAATTTTCATCTCAGATTATACATATAACTAAGTATCACAGTGTTTATATTAGAAATAACCATAAACAAAGGGTATTATTTTTACGGATCTACTAATGTTGACCGATACATTAAACAATCAAAAACCGAGCTAATGTTGCGAGTGTTAGTGCTGACTACTCTATAATGTGTACCTATATAATTTAGATTAGTTTACCTACATAATTTACGTAAGTTAGGTAATTATTACACAATAGATATGTTTAACTTCATTTTTTAGCAAAAGATACATCCATTTTGAATCCAAGTGATAAAACCAAACATTGATATCGAAAATATACCTTTTAATAAGGACGATTTTTTGCTAACGCTACAGGGTCCGTCCATACCGTCCGTTCATCTCAATGGTGTCCGTAACTAGTGTTTTTCACACAAGTTTTATGTGCTATTATTTGTTACGAGATATAAAAGTAATCCGGTCCGGTTTATTGCACGAGCAGACTAATCCGGACCACGTAAAACACTGCAACCCCTTTATGTGCGCTAACATAAAATCTCTGCAACTTATTGTTTATTTAAGTAGAAAATACTTTGGTGGACTGTGTATGTCAATATATGGGGCTGTATATGTTGTGATCTTTTTATGCAGGTAACAGGAGAAGCAAACACGCTGTAGTCCTCTTTGAGATCTGCATGGTGTTGTTTACAAAAGGTCAACAGCGGCAATGATAAGTTATAACCGGATGGACCATATGGACGTTTTCAGCTTTAAAAAAGCGCATTTCCCCGAGTAATCGTAAAAATTATGTGTGCTATAGGTATGCTATATAAATGTTTTTTTTAGAATAGCACATAGTAATGATCTGTCATTTTATAACATAAATATAAATAACGGTACGCAATCATTAAACATAGGTTGCATGTATTACCTAAGAATAAAAATATTTAATAATATTGTATTTTTGATGTAAATCTATTTTTTAATTTAATGTACTTTAATGTTTCTTTTTTATTGTTTTGAGCTTTTTCTCATATTCATTCAAAATATATTACTTACTTTTTATTTGTCTTTTCCTGTAGTAGTATTGAATATTCTATAGCTGTAACTTAAGTAACTAATGTATATCTGCAATAAATGGAAGAGATGTTAAAAGAAATTTCATGTTGTACATACATACATACGTACATACATACATACATACGCAGGACTAACATCTTTATATTCTTTATATGCCGGGAAGAGGATATAGGAGGGTCTATTTGCTATGAAGGTGCCAAACGAAGCCCGCGTAATAAAATATACTGTCCATTCTATGTGCTCCAACGATGTTACAAGTTTACGCCTCATGTAACATTTAAGAATTAATCGAAGTCTACGCCGTAGATGCGCTACGAGCTACGACAGGCTACGGAAGCTATATCGTTCATCGTAAAAGTTCCCTCGCAGTAAACTATGAAAATTAAATCAAGAACAGATTGCCTCTACGTTGATATGATCCTTTAAGATCGCTTGTTTTAATAGCTGTGAAATTATTAACGACGTTTCATAATAAACCTCCTCACTACCACGATTTGCTTTCTAAAGATACTGCTGTACTTATTTCAATACAAAAACATGTTTACGGCATTGAAGTTTTATTTAGAAAATGTAAGTATGTATTAGCCAAAGTTTTTAATATACCAACAAAGAAAAATATACACAGACGAACATAGAAATTTCTTCTTTTTGACGTCGGTTTATAATACCAGTACTTGATTAACTGCGTTTCAAATTATTGCTATCTCACTCACTTTACTGCAACAAATATATTTAAGTTTTTAGTCTAAATAGAAAAGCAGTGAGAAAAATGAATAAGATACCTACATAACAAAATTATTGTTACTGAAAAGAATGCCGTAGATGTTTTAATTAGTCCGACCTAAAATATTATAAAACGGGTTTTCGCCCGCGTGACATATAAACCGTCCTCTTGAATTACTCTATCTATTAAAAGTGATAGTGACTTATCTCGATGTATTATAGCATATACAGCCTCACTCCTAATGTATATAGCTCAAAGCACAGAACACATAGCTAATGTAACCTCTGAATATAATGTATGACAGACCTTTACATACTCAAAATGTGCCTCAAAAGTTACACACACGTACATTCGGAGTTGTGATTATGATCCTTCAAAACAACGACCCTCGGTGTCATCTGGAATATAATATATTGCGTTAGCTGGACCCGGGCCCATCCCTAAGGAACCCCTGTTAATTACCAAGTACAAGTCGCCCAGCCAGGGGAAACCTTTTAATGTTTTGTTTATCTTATTAAAAATATTTTCAAATATTGTTTCTTTGATAGTGGCAAATGGTAGATACACGTCAGTTGATTTTATCGATTGTCGCTTCTATTTTCAAAAAATATTGCCTAATCTTATAATCACTACCGTATCACGAAGATGAGTTTTAAAAACTTTTTATTTAGGTTTTTTCCTCCACCGATAGGCGATAATTATTTTTTTAAATTCTAAGTTCAAAGTGCTTAGGATTTGCATTGTGCTCTTGCATATTCTTCCTCAAAATGTAAATTGCACCCTACCTATCCTTCTTTCCCACTTCACTTCAACTCCTTACCGCAAGGTTGTCTGGAAGAAATCGCTGTTTAGCGATAAGACCGCCTGTTGTATTTGTCTTTTAATTGTATTTCTATCATGTTATTTCTGTGTGTATTGGGTACAATAAAGAATATTATTATTATTATATTATTATTATTGTGCCTTGGAGGAACAATTTAAGTTATCTTACGTAACTGAAGATTAAATCACTTAGCTATAACACATTTAAGTTGGTTTTGAATATGCTCATTTATATAACAATAAATATTATAATTAAATTTGAGTCGCCATTCTCGACTCCCGTGACAATATAGGACTGGCCGTAAAAATATTCGTGATTACGTCCCTTTAGCGTTCCAATTTTAATTTTCTTTTACCTTCGACTTTTAAAGATGTTATTCCAGTTCAACTTGGTTGCCACGGGGGATATTTCACGTCGTTCCGGTCCAAAAATTAAATTTAAATCCCCTCACTTTTGGCGCCCTAAAATTATTTGCCGCAATAAGTTAACTTTTTTACTTTTTTCCGCAGGTCATGCGGGGTATTGTGTTAATAAAGATTTATATTGAAATTATAGGTATTTTTTATTTGGATACGATATAAATATTAATAATGCATTATATACGAGTATCCCTAATATCCTCATGTCGTGAGTACTACAAAGAATAAATATAATCTGTCTAAAACGAGAGATTTTATACTTATCTATGTATTAAACTTTGCCTTAGTATCTATTTTTAATTCTCTGCTTTAGTCTTATAAATTAGATACATTTAAGTTAAACGTACATTTTAAGATCCATACTCCTTCAAACAAAGAAAGAAACATAAAAGCTTACGGCAGCGAATATTATACCCAAATTCTTCCAGTAAAAATAAAAATCCGGTGTATTCTCCAAGTTACTTACTATGTACATTTACCTAAAGGCCATTGCTTACGGGCCATAACTGGGAAAGGTAGGAGTGGGCCGCAAGGGGCATCTCCGGGGCACTTGTCAAAGCTCGTAATATTTTATTAGATAACCAAATAAACTCGCGCATTTCAAATTTCGCCTCAAGACGTCTACACTGTTGTTTTGTTTCAGACGTTTTTATATGAATCTTATTTAAGACTTCTACGTTTAGTAAAATTTCTGCCAAAGTGCAAATTTTTATTTCAGTTCAATTCGTAGGTATGGGTAGCTATAAGTTATATTATTTTTATGAAGTATTACGATTAGGTACCTCCTACGGAAGCCTTGCGGTATATGTCCGGGAAAATACCAGAAACTTTTTTTTTGATGTCTTAGAAGGCAACTCGAACTAACCATCGTACCTTGCTTTCTTATCCATCTACTGCGGTCGCAAACGAGCATAGGTAAACATAATTAGTATGAATACTACCGCATTTTATTATATTGATGGTTAATCATTAATTTAATTAAATGAACTTAATTCGGTACTTCGTAAAATATCAAGCAAGATGAAACGAGACTAGTCTGTCAAATATTAAGACCATAATAATTTGATGCCGAAATCTGGGCCATAAAGACGGGGCTTCACTTAACCATATAATATAATACATTACTCTCGCACGCACTCCTATTAATATTCATAATACAATTTAACGCAGCGAGGTTAATTTCACCTAAATATGTAAATTATCATGAGCCGACCACCGTTAATTCAGAGATGTCAGTTCGCAAATAATTCTGTCACGCTTCCTCATAAGTGATTTCACAGTGGTGCGTAAGGGAGAGATAAAACATGTGTATTATGAATAAGGTGGTAGGGAAAATTTTAACGGCGCCTATGAGGGTTGTGAATGTTGAAATAACTTTCAAATATTGTCGCTAGGTGGACGGAAAGTTTAGTTCCTGAGGGAGGTTGTTTGCCGGGTCGTCCTCCCTGTTTATAAATGAAACGCATATCATTTTAAAACGTGCTACAGTGTACGTTTCTCTTTGCCACCACGGCTGCCACAGAATAACAAATTCGTACATACCACCTTGTAATACTGGACTTTAATTTGATTTTGGTAACGTTTTATTTTATACTGTGGTTCATGTTGAAAGTTTCACACATATAAATGAACGAGGTGTTTGAAATGTGTACGGTTATTTCGGCCGAAAAGTTTGGAATATTATAATGATGGTACGAATGTTTCGAATGGGCACTGTTGGCTTATTCGGACTCGAGCGTGCGCGACGCCTTAATTACAGACATGGAGGCCGAACTACTCGTATGTTAACTAATGGCGAAGTTTGTTTTTAAAAGTTTTGAACGATCTAGGTTTTGTTTATTTTGTACATCCAAAATCTAAATAAAATAATCTTACTTTAATCCTGATTTTTACAGAGAGGTTGAACGAAAAATTACTATGAAAAATGAGGAATATCACGTGAAGTAGGGATAAAATGACTATACCTTGTCTAAAAGCTTTCCTATATTTTTATATTGCAAGTAAACATATCTGTTTTTTAAATTATTATCTGTTTATTTCATACCTATTCAAGTTGTTTAAGATCTTAATATAGACTTTATTCTTAAAAAAAATTATTCAAGAAGTAAGTTACATCTTAAGCTACCTCCAGGGAGAAAATAGGGTTTTATTCCCTTTTTAAAAAAGGCAATGTTTCATTCAAAGTAATTAAAATCGGTACCATCTAAACGAAGTTAATCCAGTAAATTGCGAATCGCGAGTCCATAAAACGTAATTAAAAACTCGAACGCAACAAAAAAATGGCGCGAGGTATCCGCGTCATCAATCTGAGGAATTATTTCATTTGCGTATTAAAATTCTCGTTTTGTCGGTCCGTGAATTATTCCTCATCGCGTTAATTACTCGCGCCTCGTATACTGTACCCCTGCGATTTAGCCAAAGAGGTGTTAGGGAAGAAGTGACTCTATGTGTTTTGTAGGTCACGTTTGGGTGTCTCTCTGAGGATGTCATTTTATGTATTTTGTTGTATGTATTTTTGTAGTTGTCTCTGTGAGGACGTTTTATTATATATGGTGAAGAAAATGCATTTTTTGTTTAACAAATTAATGTACCATTGGAATTTTCACAGTGGATGGCGAATGCTATTTTATTCACTTTATGACTATAATAATGTTTAAATTAAAATTAAAATTGCAAATATTATAGGTTAAATAGAATACGTACGTGTAAATGTCAAAGTGAAGTAGAAGTGAAAGAAAATATTTATAACTAAACATAAAATTAAGTATGTGGGCATTCAATTTGACATAGATACTTCTATCGTGTTATATACCTATATATTTTTCCTACCCATTTAATTTTTTACCACTTAAAATCACCACAATACTACTCCTGTTTTCAAAAAGGCTTAAAACAATAGTCAGCGTCACTCTAAATTACTAATCATTACGGTTTAATCAAAATCGATTTCTAATCTTTGAAATGTAGCCGTGAAAATAAATAAATTACGGTGCCTAATGAGAATCTAGTGTTTCGTGAATGCACTGGGCAGACAGCTAGCCACGACACAGACAGATTGACATCTATGCGTGTAATGTGTGGAGGATAGAAAATATTTGTGTAACTAAAATTAAATCTTAATCTGATTTTATTTAATATATTTTAAATATGTGTATTGTCGATCTTTAACTTCTACTGTAAATAAATTGTAAATTCTAATTGTAATTTTCAAATTTTCATTAATATGGTCATCGCGTCAATTACTACCTATGCTGTGTTCACCTTTAATTGTGGGTACACGAACTGTCGATATTTATTTGCTTGCTATTTTAACCTTGTTGAAATGTATCTGCGTGGGTGAGCCGAATAAAAAATAAATAAATAGACTAGAAGATACACAAACATAGCAAATGAGTTAGAAGCAAACCAGCGGTATCTAATGAGAACAAAATATAAGTATATGATGTTTAGCTTCTAATCTAAGATTGAATAACTTTCTAAGATCTTACATCTTCTTTCTTAGCTTTACATGTGTCATAATGTGCGAACCTTTTTTTTGTTGGGAAAATTGACTGTAGGTACAGTCACGTGCAATGAAAAGTATACACGGGCTGATTATGCAAGATTATTCTGATTTAAGTGGAACTGTGACCTTTTGACATCAGATGGATTGCATGCTCGCATGGATGGATTGCATGCATTTAATTCTATTAATTAATAAATATTAAGGTACAAAATAAAGTTACACACAAACGCAGAATCCCTTAACGAGGCATGTAAGGCCATTAAAAAGGTGAGATAATCTTGTCCCGGGGAAACAGAAGTGCGGAAGTGTGAATGTTCGGGATGCGGCGCGTGACGTCACGGCTGCCGTGATTAGCGATACGTGACAGTCCTTCCTAATGACTGGAAGCTATGTATGTAAGTATTATATCCATATAAGCTCTTTACTAGTATACTATTAAATCCCAATGTTCTAAATAATTTTGGAGTGAAAGTTATGTAATGTATGTTAAGCAAGTCAAGTTTTCTACCATTTACAGAAGTTTTATACGATTTTCAGACACTTATTATACAAATAGAGAAATAAAAATTTTCAACACCGCTTTTTGTCTAAATACTGAAGTTTCATTCGTTAGTTTTGATTGCCTTAATCAAGTTACTAACATGTACGAGTGTATATAAAAAGTAGTACGAGAAAAGAATAAAACATTTCATTTTTTTAAACATCATGCCTCTGAGGCTGTAGTGTACCTGATTTTTATTTTATTTTATATTGTAATTGTTTTTACACTCAGATCAACATACCTATAAAGATAAATACACACCCGTCACGCACGCCTAATCGCGTCACGTGGTAATGACTCACGTTTGACGCGTTTAATTGGATGCTCTCGCGTAATTTGCGCTAACTTGATCAATGTTCGTGTTTACACGTTAGCGTTTAGCTTCGAAATGGCTATTAATAAACATTTACTCCGTAAAATTGAAAAAAAATGTTATTTTAACTTGTTAATATCTATTAACAATAATAAATAACGCGCATAGCTTCACTGCCAGCGTAGATCTAACCGATCTACAAAAGCAACGTCGAGCGCCGTCGAAATATGGATGGATTACAGTTAATTGATAAAATTTCATGCGCGCTTCTCTGCTTCGGAGGACAGGTCGTTAAGCCCCGTTGGAGGCCTTATGGACCGTTTAAAGATTTCCAACACGAGTTGACCATTGTCCTATACACACGCACTAGAGCAGTGTGGAATACTGTGCCACTTGTGGGAAGAGATCCTTGCCTGGACGTAATAACGGTTGCAGCAGATGCAGTAAAAAATGTAAATCAACATAAATATACCTAACGTAGGCATCTCACATTATAGACAGTGCATGTAGATACAAGTTCCCTTGTCACGTTCGCCTAATCGTGTCTCGCGCCAATCAATCACATTTGATCAGTTTAATTGAACGCTCTGCGCAATTTGCGCTGACTTGATCGTTGTTCGTGTTTTCGAGTTTGTTTCAGTTTTTAATTTTCTAAGCACGTAAATTTACAAATCAAAAATGTACAAATTTCACGCGGTTGAAATTGATAAGGTATCTGTAACTTTATCAATTGAATAAGATATTATTTCAGCGAAATTCAGTGACTTGTTGATTAAGGAATAATGTAGAATTTTATAAATACTTAATATAATAGTTGAATATGAAGAAGCATTGTAAGTCTAATATGATACATTTTTTTAGCTTTTATTTTAGATTTCATTAAACTTGAAGGCTACTCCAATAAGAAGGCTGTACTTATGATGTATAATATCGTCACGTGCGTCACATCAATCATAAATGACACATTTAACGGTTTTAATTGGCGTCTTCACGTAATTAGAGCTAACTTGATGAAATTGTTTGAACAAGTGTTACGTATTGCTACTATTATAAAATTACATAATTTTAATGTATTATGTTAATTACAATTGCATTCAAAACCAGTTAAAAAAAAACATTTTATTTTAATAGTAGGTAATTATTTATTTTGTGTTTAACATTATTGTTTCGTTCAAAGTGTTTTAATTTCTTATAGACCGAACTCAACATTGTTTTCGGCTGTATTTCTTTATTAACACAAAGGTTAAACATGTAAGTATAACCGATTCCAGATTCCTTCCAATAGTATCCCGTTATCCGCCATAATACGTGTGTTGTGGCAATAAAAACGTAAGATCGCAAGCAATATAAACATTGGCAACGTAACGACGGACCGAATGTGCCCTGACGGAGCGCCGCGGCCAAATTGTAAATAGTGCTGGCTCCCGTTTAGTTTGCAATATTTGTGCGGTTCCGTGTAAATGGAAAAAGGGAAGCGTAGAGCACTGAACGTGTAGAGACTTCAACTTAGCAGCATAACTCATGACCATCTTTAAAGAAGTAAAGTTCTACCCTGTATATTTGCTCTGTATATTTATCTTAATAAAATAATTACAATAACGCGCATAAATGTGTGATTGTCTGAATATATGCTTTTTACAAAAATATCGTTATAAAATAGGTTATGACGTATCTACGAGTGTTTGTGTATTTGTACGAGTGTGCACCTATTGTTAGTTTCAAATTATAATTTTATTATACTGTTTTGTCTTCATTTTAGTTACATTTTGATTTTTAGCTTTTTTATACCGTAATCAAATTATGTCGAGCAAAAACATAACTGACAGAGCACAATAACTTTAAATTTATTGAAATTAAAAAGTCTTTATGGGTATAGGTACTTATAAAGAAAGATACGGTTGGAATGCAGTATCTTCTACAGAAATCTCTGCATGAGTACTACTCTGTGCATAAAGGGGGTACAACACGATATCGAAAACGCTGATGTGTGTAAGTCGACGGGAATTAGACGTTACGAGCGTTGGGAATTGACGCAGACGCCGTGCACATTGTTCAGTATACGGAAGGATTATGCAGGAATAACTGGGAATATGTTACCGTAAATTACATCAGACTTCATTATACGTACGGCGTTATTAATTTAAAACACTTAGGGTTGTAAACGAAGTGAACTAATTTAGTTTTGTTTGTGAGTGCTAATATTAAAATTCAAATGTAGGTACAGGTTATTTTAATTTATAAGATTGTCGTCCTAAGTGTACTACAAAAATATTACACTTATGATAATATCAATAGCTGGTATTTATCTTTTAGTATGACATCATATAAAATAGTGTTTAATTGTGAATACTAAATACTACGTTTCTTGTAATAAAATAAAGCTGGACTCTATTATAAAGACGTTTCAAAATCAAATATTCCCCGTATATAAAAGAAAATGAGACCTTATAGAGAAATAATTATTATATTCCTTCTAAGATAGTAAAGGTGACTGTTTTCTTTCTGATAATTGTAATTCAGGTTTACTAACTTTATGTCCACAGAACGTATTGAGGCATGTTTGATTGACTCTAACGAGGATTTCATGCACATCGATTTAACATTTAGGTACGTTATTTTACAGACCATATAAATAAAATATCTTAAACTAGGTTTTGCCCGCGGCTTCACACGCGTTAAATTACATATAAACCTTCCTCTTGTATTACTCTATCTTTAAAAAAAAACCGCATCAAAATCCGTTGCGTAGTTTAATGATCTAATCATACATAGACAGACAGCGGAAAGCGACTTTGTTTCATACTATGTAGTGATTATAACACAGAAATAGACACAATTTTCTGTTTAAAAGTAGATTTCTCTCTTCTTGCAACTAACTAGTTTGCTTACATTAATACAAGCCATTTTCAAGTAGCGAACAAAGATATCTAGTTGAACCGTGGCTTCAAGTTACAGTACAAAGGCATTACAGTCGCATTCAGACAGCGCCTGGAGAGTTCACGCTCCATTATCGGTTTGTCTGTCTGTCGCAGTGCCACTTACTATGTAGCTAAAGTAGGAAGTGTATCGTGTATAAAATTATGCGGTGTAGAGGATGTAAGTGGGTATTGCTATTGCTGGCAGGTCATTTGGAAAGATTTTTGGTATGAACTTAGAAGTAGTAGAACTCTTTTTGGTTTGACTCAAGATATTCTCCTTCTCAAGTTCTTATTTCTAAAGCCTACCAATTCCAATGATCAAGCCCTCTCTAAATGAAATTAATGGATCCGGCAGTGTCATTATGAATATAAAATATTTTAAAATGCATACTATAACAGGCTAAGAACATGAGATCTAGATAAATTAGTCGTATAGGTTCTATCTCTTTGTAGAAAAGAAATCATATGCATACGAGTAATTATGATTGCGCGAAATATTTCATGATATACCCATCTTATATTATTAGGATATTTAAATATACCCAAAACATTTTTATTATCATAATTACAATTTAGTTATTACATACTTCAGCATGTCAAAGAACGAAACTATAAAACTACAATAAGTAGCATTGCTTCAAAATTATAGTAAGTTTAGTAACAAACTAGTGGCAAAATGATAAATTCAGTTAATACTAACGTTATGAAATATGAAGTAGATCGATAATTAATTAATTACAGTTATAGGCACTGCCCGGTGCGTCGTGGCACCCGTAACTAGCGAGCAACAGCCGATTTCCCAGGAGGTCCGCGTTCAACGTTCTGTCATAGAATAATGTATAGAGTGGTCATTTTTAAGCTCGAAACTGTTAATTGTAGGTAATTGGTGAAAGCAGGTGAGTCAAGGATATAAAATTTTAACAAATACAAAAAGCAAATGAAATAGGTTTAAACTATCAATAAGTTTAGTAAGAAAATAATTGGCAAATCGAAAATTGAATTGTGTTTTGTTTGCTACGTTAGTAGTTTGTTAGTACCTATTTAAAGTTATGAAATAGATCGATATAATTATTGAATTACAGTTATAGGCAATGCCCGGTTCATTGTGGCACCCGTAACTAGCCAGCAACAGCCGATTTTCTAAAAGGTTTAACGTTTTGTTGTAGAATAGTCTGTGTACTGGCTGTTTTAATGGAGGAGGAGATTTTTTTGGGATGTTAATTGCTATAGGTATCCACTTCAGTTTTTAAAAGATTGTGACGCTTGTAGGTACTATAGCTGTATTAAAAAACGTAGTAAAAGTTTAAATGTCTAAGTAAAAACATTTTTATATAATTTACGCCGATGGAAAAAAATGGACAAAAATCAAAATTTGACGACCCGGATGGCGTAATGGTTAACACGCCGGAGCCCTGATCCCAGGGTCCTGGGTTTGATTCCCAGCGAGGTGGAAGTTAGAATGATGAGTTTAAATTTACGTTCTTGGTCTGGGTGTGTGTCCTTGTCTTGTGTGTTGTCCATGGCACCCACGACACAGGGAATCCTAGTGTGGGTCTATGAGTGTGAAGCGTTTATTTATTTAATTGTTAATGAAATTTAAGCTAGTCTGTCACGATATTTACTCTTTGCTATTCATAGCAGGTCGCACCCGCCATGTTATTTTGTCCATTACGGCACCTGTCATGTGAGTTTACAATAAGTAAATAAGGACGTGTGGGTAACGGCCGCTTACCTTATTGTCTCACTATTGCCTGCAATTTGGGGAGGTTTGTTTGTCCAAAAAATAATCGTGATCGCATTGGGCAAAATTGCCGGCTTATTGGCAAATCGTTAGGGTGATGTGTTGTTTGCGATGTGACACGCCGCTGTGTCCACTAATTACCTGTTATGTTGGCTATTGTCGCGAATGTTTAGGTTGCTTGCAGTTTAGCGATTTCAGTTTTTATTGATTCTAGTTTTGACGATTTGCAGTGTGTGCACAATTGTGTTAAGTACATTAAAATATGGACGATCTTGTCGCTATACCAATGTTTATTAGTTATTACACCTCCGGTGATGGCAGACTGCAGATCTGTCATTCACAATACTTACTCAAAATAATACCTAAATACCACTAAATGACTACTGTCTTCTCTCAAGTATATATTTATTGAGTGCAAATTATTTAATGAACCATAATCTCTTCTTATTTTAACTTCGAATTAGGTCGTGTAAGTAGGTGCCAAATTAGTGAGGCTTCATCAGAAAAATAACACGCAAAAATGTCAAATGTTAAATGTTAGACTTTTTGGCGATAAAATATACATCGCTCATTCACAGTACGCGTAGGGTGACCACATCGGCTCAGTCCCGCAATATCAATAAGCCGTGGTAATTGACGGCGTGTCTGATTCGCACCGACCGCTCGTTCCTCACTTGCTTTACGACGGACGTGTCTCACATTCTCTACATACTCCAGTATGGATGTATAAGTTAGTGCGAAGTTAATATAGGCGTTAATAAAGTAGACTACATATCGTGTTTGTAAGATATATGATAGATTCTTTATTCTATAAGAAGGGGTATAAAAGCAAGCATATACGGAACATTTGCATAAGCTTGCCTAACGCAAGTCTACGACTGGACGACACTGAAAAATCAAATTAGTACATTTTTTAGTTTTACCCACCTATAAGTTAATATAAGATCCTATTTTTGCCTTATAACAGCAGTATTTAGCGCTGCTGTGTTCTGGTTTGAAGGGTGTGGTAAGGGAGACATACTTATTCGAGGCGTTCCAAGTTCATCCTCAGGAGTAGTAACGCATCTGTGGCAGACATCAGGTAGGACTGTGATCTTATCTGAGGTTGATTAAAGATGTCCATTTGCGGCAGTAGCCACTTACTATGAGGTGGACAGCGTGCTCGTTTCCTACTTCAATCTTATAAAAAAGAGCAGCGATAAATTTAACTTTGCCATTACTTTAATCAGTTTTGCTTTCAAATAGTCGTTTAAGGCTGGGTTCACACGTAAGTGTGCTCCCAAGAGCTGTATTGAACTTTGTTTAACTGCAAAAACCAGCACTAGAAATAGGTGTGATTTGTCCTGCACAAAATTTGAAATATAGTGTTAGTAATGTAATAATAATAGTGCCAATATGTAATAAAAAGAAGAAAAAAAAGTCTGTTAAATAATGTCACAAATATGTTATCACCAAATCAAAACACAAGAACCCAGCGGGAACCGCTCTAAAATGCCTCATACAAATTACTTAATTAATTACAGCTCATTACCATACTTATCATTACCGTGCTTATTACTTAAAGTTAGCTCCTGCGGCGTTATTTTAACGCCACCGTTAAGTAAACAGAATTTTTGTCACTATATCCAATGAAATTAACGATGGTAGACTAGATGACTCTAACTTATGACGGGACGACACGCGATCGTGTCAGGGTAATGACAGAATAATAAATTATGTTGTAATAAGTTATTATAATGTACACTAGGGCTTATGCTTATGTGTGACTGGGTGTGGAGTAAGTGGACTTCATATAGCAAATTTACTAAATTAAAGGCGAATGTTTGGGTGAGTAAGTGATGTTAATGAAGGGTTTAATGATTCACGCCTTCCTTATCGTACTCGAAAGTGAACAGCGACATGGATATAGCATTAAATTAACGGTAACGTCTAAAAGTATGTCTCGTTGAAGTTATTAAAATTGAATCATACTTATATTTTTTGGCCCAGGACTTGAGTTTTGAAACTCAATTTACGTAGATACGTATACAATTCTTGTCATGTATGTGTTATGTATACAATATCATATCGGAGGCATACTCGTATAAATAATACCGGAACTAATGATCATGTATACATAGAGATAGATCATTTAAAAATTGTTTCATAATTTTTATTTTTATTTTAGGATCATTCCAGTACTGTATCGGTGCCGATGGTCGAACGAAGTCATACGAAGTAATAGTTACGTATTACCTGTATTATACATACATACTAGTGTTGTTACGAATATTCGCATTCGCATTCGCATTCGCGAATATTCGCAAGTTTTTTGACATTCGCATTCGCATTCGCATTCGCAAGAATTGATGCGAATGTTATGCGAATATTTTAATATACAGGTGTCCCGTAAATAGTGGACCACCTTGCATC